>JANIPN010000218.1:4684488-4701334 GCA_027478595.1 Erythroxylum anguifugum | reverse complement strand
GGAGGAGAGATAAGAGGGAGGGCGGGAAATTTTGAAAATTTTGTCAAAAAGTCCCGATATTTTTTAAAATTTGTGATATCGGCCAGTATTTTGAATATCGGCCGCTATTATCCGAAACGGGTCAGTACTGACCGGTATTTAAACCTGGTACAACCCATCCTTTATTTCGTAACATTTTTGATCCAGTACATAACTATTTTTATTGTTCTCTCGTTAATAGAAATTTGAATATTTTTGCTCAGAAGTTTCAATCGACAATCTTCAGATTTATATTTTTTCTTATTTAATGATTTTTATTTTTATTCGATTTGTAGGAATATAATTGAAAATACAAGTCAAAATTAAGTTACATTCTATGAAATACTGCTGCATACCAAACATTATAATAAGAATCCACCCAACTTTCCTACTAGAATTCTTATAAGTATCCAAACATGTTAATATCTTTACTTTTTATATAATTTTTTTTCCGATGAATCATATTCTAAATTTACTTTATTTTCTCGCCAACCAAACGGAGCCTTAAGGATTAATTCATTAATCGAAATGTCATATATTCCTTGAATGGACTAATAAAATACACCCTCTTATTACTTAGGCAAATAGGATGCTATCCCAGGCTTCAACTGTTTGCTAGAAATAGTTTCTAAAATACGTGTTTTTCGTCTTAGTGCATGACAATGTGCTATCGTTGTATATTGGTCAAGTATGTTATTGGATAAGTATGAAAGCTATAAAATTATAATTGTTTAGTCCCATCATATGTGAGTGAGAGATGGAAGATAAGGGCACAAGTCGTTATCCAATATCCTTAATGTAATTATATTGAATAATTATATTCTCATTGTTATTAAGTTAATTACTTAAGGTAGTAAAGTTCATTCAAATATATATTTAGGTCTTGTTCAGTAACAAATGATAAAAGAGGTGAAAATGATTTTCCAACTTTTGCTTGTTTGGTTATTAGGAATGGTCAAAATAGGAGATAATAAAATTATAATAAATTTTAAATAATCTTGGACTTTTATTCTAAAAAGGAGTATGAATATAAGCTGAAATCAAATATCAAGAATAAGTGATAAGTAATATGTGAGTTTATTATTATAATATTGTAAAGATATTCAAGAAATTGATTCTTATCAAAATATTGTTATGAAATCCACATATTACAATATTTTGTATTTAATTTATTTAACAATTAATTTATTTTGTTTCTTTGATGCTATATCAAGTAATTAATTTTTCTTATAAAAAATTAATCATAATTATTTTAAAATTAATAATTTTATAAATTATTGTAAATAATTTTAATTATTTATTTATAAAGTGCAAAATATTTTGATTAATTATTTATAAAATAAATTATATAATAACTAAATATAAGTAAGAAATTTTTCATTATCATTCCTAATATTTGATATTAAATACAAACGAAATATGCATAATCATTAATTTATTCTTACTCTTATTCTCACTATTCATCATCGCCATTCATACTTTTTTTTAAATTTTAATTCCTTCATTACAGAGTATCAAACAAAGCCTTAAGTTCTACTAGTAAGATAAAAAAAGATAATAAACTAGAAAATAGTATGGAAAGGAAACTAAAAAAATTATGAAGCACGTTTTTTTTTATATCTTAGACTAGGGTATTCACCAGCGGACCTAGTGACTAATCCTCTCGCTGGTTTGTAGGCACCCAGTGACTAATCCCATCATATTATAATTTTTATATCTATCAATATTTCTTAAAAAACTAATTATAATGTCTCACGATTTGAGATTAAGACAGGAGGTTCAAGTAGGGATCCCAATAACAATGGGCCATTAGGAAGATGAGCTAGAAATTTACAGGTTTGAGTTGAATTTTTAGGTCCATTTGTTAATATGACGGGGTCCATATGGACAGTCGGTGTCTGTAATCCTACTAAGTAACGTAAAACAGGGATGATAATGGTACGACCAGGCTCAACCTGACCTAACAATATTATTTTTGAAAAAGTTTTAAAACGAATGGCAAGGAAAAGCCAATACGAGCAATCGGCTGCGGACGAAATAGTTGATAGGCTGGAGCAAATTTCCTTCGGGATGGGTTAATTAAATACAGACGGCGCGTGCATACGCTCTTTCTCTGTGGCGGCCTTCTTTGTGACAATTCAAGGGCTTGGTTAGGCAGATTTGTGCATAATATCGGAAGGTGCTCTCCTATTTCCGCCAAACTCAGGGGAGTCCTATCTGGTCTAAAACTTGCATGACATCTGGGATATCGCCAGATTGTGTTAAAAGTAGATTCGATTGGTGTAATAAATATTCTGATGTCCCCATCTACACGTTCAATGTCCCTTGATCTCTTTGTACTGGACATCAATGAGCTCTTCAGTCGAAACTGGATCGTTTTATCCTACCATATTCACAAAGAGGGCAACCGGTGTGCGGACTGGCTTGTCAAATTGGCCACTCAGCTTGAGCTAGGACACACTATTTTGGAAAATACATCCACAAGATGCCTTTTATTCCTCTCAGAGGATATGTTCAGGATTTATTTTCCTCGATTAGTTTTGTAATCTTTTCGGTTTTTCTTTCCTTTCATGTAAAAAAGAAAAAAAAGGCTGTTCAGCCAATCTAAGCCTGTCAGTTGACTTTGAGCCTAGTTTGGGCCTAATTGAATCAAGCCAGGCCCAATTGTTACGCCTAAGGGAAATTAACAGAGGGTTAGCATGGATTATAAAACTAAATTGGAAGACCACTTTTAACATTATTTAAATTCAAAGTATTTATTAAAAAAATTGAGGATAGTCGCAAAAAGAAAGATGAATATGTCTCTTACTTAAAAATGGTACTTTAATTCGTTTCCATCCAAATTAAAGTTAAATTTAAAAATTAATTTAATTAATTGTAGATTTAATATTTTTAATTATAATAATTATACTATTAATTTAAAATTAATAAGAACAACAACAACTACTTAGTGAAACTTTGTTGGTACGCGAGATTTGAGAAGGTCCAGTAGTACGCAGTCTTATCCCTAACTAAAAGAGAAGTTGTTTCTTATTAATTTAAAATTAATAAATTGAATAAATTGAATTTTACAAAAATTCAAGAAGTAAACCGAAGCATTACTAATACTATTCTTGTATAAATGATTTATTTTTGAGATGTTAAAATTAAACCGTGTTCGAAATTAGAAACAGTAAAAAATGTTCAATATGAGTCTCTGTTTAGTTGAGCTTATATCAGTAGAGCTTTTTTCTATAAATCTTTTCTGAGAAGAACTTTTCTAAGAAGCCAGTTAACTGTTTAGCTGTCAATTAAAAAAGAGTTTTTTTTTGAAAGAGTTTCATACAGTAGACTATTTGACAACATAAAAATAAAAAACATTTTAAATTTTAACAATATTTTATTTTGTAATAAAAATTATTTATACATATAAAAATTATTTAAAGTATATTAAATAATATGCAAAGCACAAAATATTAATTATTATATAATTTTAAAATATATAAAAAAGTCAAATAATATTATATAAAATTCAAAATAAATATCCAAGTTGAGTAAATAATTAAACACATAATAAACGAAAATATGAGTTTGTAAGTATCGAGGGAATTACGTGTAAAATATAAGAGCAAAAGAACTACAATAGGCTGTCTTAATTTTGTTGTTTAGTGTTTTCCCCCATATGATTAAGCAACTTAATTATAATTAGTCAAATTCATTCTATTATTTCTCTTAATTTTGTTGTTTAGTGTTTGTCCCCATATGATTAAGCAACTTAATCATAATTAGTCAAACTCATTCTATCCAATTAAACCATCAAATTATTACATTTTTTTTATAGCAGACAGCTGTGATTCAATTCGCGGGAGATACGCGTAAAGTTATCCAACGGTTCAGATTGCTTCGAGCGTGACCCACCGGCTTTTAAAACCAAAGAACACTCGCTCAAGTAAGCTTAGACTGTCGCTCTCTTCTTCTCCCTAAACCGCTCAAGTTCTTCCTGTTTTTCTCTCTAGGTTTTGGGTTGAACTTGGGGGTGGCAGTCTAGGGTTTCTGATTTGGCTCAAAACTGTGGATTCGGGTTTGCTTTTGCTGATTTGGTTGCGTGTCGTCATTGAAGCTGGTTTCCGCGAAAGGTTTTGAGTTTAGAGCCAACTGGTAAATTGTTTGTGGTGTTAGTGGGGCTTCTGTGTTGCTTTGTTAGTGATGATGGGGTTTTCTCTATGCAAGAGGTTATAGTTTTAGTAATCTATGTTGTTGAAGGACTTCCTTCAAGTGTAAAATTTGAAGTTATTAAGGATTACGTTTCAATATGGTTCAAGTCTCTAATAATTTCTTGTGAAGGTTGTTCGTTTAGAAAAAACAAAAATCGTTTCTTCAGGTGGGCCGATCAACATTGAGCCTTTGTTCTTTGATATTGTTATCCAAACCATTTAGGATGTTAGAACTTAATCAGCCAAATTAGGTGAATTTTGGAATTAATTAATCTTGTGAAATTGTTAGGAATGAAAATTTTCGAAACTTGTAGTTGAAGATAGTATGTTCTCATCTATTTGCTTTTCTTTCGTGTAATTTTCCAGAAAAGACATTTAAAATCGCACTACTTTGCTATACGAGGGGATTATTTTGTTGCTGTTGTTCATCCATGCAGAGTTATTTTTCAGGCAAATTCTATTTGTACACATCAGAAGCTAAGGAAGTATAGGAACAGAGTTTTGGCATAGATGGTTGCAAAGAGTGGGAAGTTTCCTGGAGAGTATTATCGAAGCAATTCAGAGACATCACAGGGGTTGGAGCGTTCTGGTAGCTCTGGAAGGATTGACGAAGTCATGATTGCATCCGATAATTCTAGTGCTTTACCAAGGAATCGTGTCAATTCAAATTTTGTTAAGCAAGGAAAACTTAGTATCCCCAAACAAGTACTCTGTCGATCACACATCTTAAACTCTGAAAGAAAGACCTTAATACGGAAGTTGAGATTGGAACTTGAACAGGTTCAGAAACTCAGAAAGAAAGTTGAATTACTGGGGACAAATGCTGTATCAGTGTCATCCTCTAGCGACATCGCTAGTTGCAACAATGGAGCAAATGGGACCCAAGCTGCAACTTTGAGGAAATCAGTGGTGACCTCCTCTGTGCTGGGAAAGGGAGCTGATTCTTCGAGTCTGGTCCATGGTTTGAGTAGGAGTGCTTCTGGAAAGTCTGACTATGCTGAACAGGGTTTATCATCCAGTGCTATAAATAAAGTGTTAATGAAACAATGCGAGACATTGCTGAAGCGATTGATGTCCCATCAATTTGGTTGGGTATTCAATACACCAGTTGATGTGGTCAAGCTGAATATCCCAGATTATTCAACAATTATAAAGCATCCAATGGATTTGGGAACTATAAATAAGAAGATAGGTTTGGGTGTGTACTCAACTCCATTGGAATTTCATGATGATGTGAGACTTACCTTCAAAAATGCTATGGTTTACAATCCACCTGGGAACGATGTCCACTTTATGGCTGATACTCTAAACAAATTTTTTGAAGTGAGATGGAAACCTATTGAGAAGAAGCTGCCAAAGGTTGAAGCCCCATTTTTAAGGGAAAAGTCCGCTCCAGATGAAGAGATGGGAATTGTTATAATGTCTCCATCTAAAAGGAGAAAAGTAACTTCTTTTCATGATGAACCGGTGGAGCCTGTGAAGCGGATAATGACAAATGATGAAAAACATACTTTAGGCAGGGAACTGGAGTCCTTGTTGGGAGAAATGCCTGCACATATCATTGAATACTTGAGGAAACACGGTTCCAGTGGATCAGATGCTGGAGACAACGAGATTGAGATAGACATTGATTATCTTGACAATGATACCTTGTTTACATTAAGAAAGCTTTTAGATGACTATACCCAAGAGAAACAAAAGAAACAAGTTAGAGTGGAACCTTGTGAAATAGAGGTACCTATCCCTTTGGCTAATTCTTTGTCAAGTTTGAACATGTATGTTGGAGAAATGATATCCTTTGTTCTTTCTTGCAGCTGTTAAATGAATCTGGCCCAAGCAATTCATCCATGCAACATGACAAAGGTTGCTTTTCTTTTCTGATTGCAACTATAGATTCCATCCGTCAAGATGCAAGCTTTTTGTGACCTATGCTTCTTGACAATGTACTTGCAGGAAATGAGTCTGATGATGAGGATGTTGACATTGGTGGCAATGAGCCTCCTGTGTCAAGCTTTCCTCCCGTAGATATAAAAAAGGATAAAGGATGTAGGAGCAGTAAAACCAATAGCTCAAACAGTTCTAGTGGTAAAATTAAGTTGTTATTCTTTAACCATATCTGTTTGCTTTTCCAAGATGTACCAGTTACATGCCTAATAGGATTTTTTAGAAGTAATATTGTTTTTTCATTTGAGTTTTGTGTAGCTTATCGATATTCTTCGATAATTTTGTCTCCATTGAGTTTTCATTCCTTTCTAAGAAAAAATTACTGATCTCTATTTCCTATTTTTTTTAATCTTTTCCTCTTCTTTTGTTGGTTCTACTTGTTTTCAGATTCAGACTGCGGTAATTCCGTGGAAAGTGGATGTGATGAGGCAAATGTTTCAAGCCCTGCAATGGCATTAAAGGTGCTGATAATTTTAATAAATTTGTCTAGATTTTGGAACTCTAGCTGTTGTGCTGGACAGGACGAATATCATAGTTTGCTAATGGTTAAGATTGTTTGATTTTTTCCTGTTCATTATTGTCCTTTAGTTTTCTGAAGCTTTGGATTCTGGAGCTCAATTAGACAATAAAGCCACTATTCTTCATGAGTTGGATGGTGAGTACTTTATGCAGAGTGGTCTATTTCCCCATCTGTCTTGGCTAATTTTTAGTTAGTGCAGAAAGCCGCATGATTTTTTAAAAGTGGGCTAGAGAATATGTGACCATCGGCTCTTTTGCTTTCATGTGATTCAATATAATTTCATTTAACAGGACGATGTAAAATTTGTGGCATTGTTTGTTTGAATACCTCCATTACTTTCTCGGAAGTTTCGTTTGTATACTTGTACTTTTTTATTAAGGTTTTGGATTAGGTTTGGGGTGAGTCCTTTAGGAGCGTCTTCTGTGATCGAGCATTGAAGCTGCCATTGGTCCGTCATCATCGTTTTAGAATATGTTTCCACCTATGTCAATGGAAAAGAAGACAAGTAATTGCATTCTGCCATGATCAAATGGACCGTTTCCTGTTGTAAATTTCATATTGACTGAGTCTGTAATGCCGGAAGATTTCAAATAAACTTGCTTTTTTACTGTTAGATTTGTTTAGATTTTTTATTCTTTACACTTTCATGATGTTTTATATAATCAATCGTTTGTAAGTTTATTTGACAAAAGCTGACAATAAGCCCCTCATTATAAATCAAGGGCCGAACAGAGTGCACTGTTCTGCTATTATTTCTCATAATAAACAAAAATGAAAAAGATCATCTGAAATGAGGTCTCTACTTTATGCTTCATATGATACTTGTTTGTACTTTCTAATCCACTATAATTTACAGAGTCTGTTGGCGATTTGGAACAGCTTGGACAGAGTTCCCAGCTGAAGCAAAGCTCCAAGAAATCAGATTCCTGCCATGATCGTAAGTTTCAGAATGCATTTAAAGTTGGTTGGCTACTTGTTTTGGGTATCACATCAATAATCTTTTCTCTCATGAATGATCTAGTTGAAAGTGCTCCAAATGAGAGGCAGGTCTTCCCTAAGAACCTTCACAGGGCGGCTTTGTTGAAAAAACGTTTTGCTGATACAATTTTAAAAGCTCGAGAAAAGACACTTATTCAGGTCAGCAAAATTTTTGTCTAGAAGAAATGTATACTTTCTTTATTTCCATTTCCAAGTGTTGCAAGTTTATGCCCTGATATCTATTTTATCTCTACTGGAACCAGGATGACAAGGGAGATCCAGAGAAACTGAAGCGGGAGAGAGAAGAACTTGAACTGCTAAACAAGAAAGGTTCTGAACTGGAGTTTGTTTTTCTACAATGCTCATCATATTTGAGTGGTTCTGTTGAAACAAATGTGCATGTGTGTACATGCTAATAGTTTTAAAGGTTGCTTATCCACAAATGAGTAGCATCTTGTGATCTGTTCAGAGAAGGCGAGGATACAAGCCGAAGCCAAGGCTGCAGAAGCTGCTCAAAAGCAAGCTGAAGCAGCAGCAGCTGCAGAGGCTAGACAAAAGAGAGAACTTGAGAGGGAAGCAGCACGCCAAGCTCTATTGGAGGTAAGTGTAAATTTTTGTCTGACAGGAGTGCGACCTCTTATGTTTTGTTATGGGTTTTATGAAATTGGTCGTTTCGCTGCAGATGGAGAAGACCATCGAAGTTAATGAGAGCTCT
This sequence comes from Erythroxylum anguifugum, assembly GCA_027478595.1. Lineage (NCBI taxonomy): Eukaryota > Viridiplantae > Streptophyta > Magnoliopsida > Malpighiales > Erythroxylaceae > Erythroxylum > Erythroxylum anguifugum. The sequence goes on along the minus strand of JANIPN010000218.1, from coordinate 4,692,966 downwards.
CGGTTCTTTGAAGACTTGGAAATGCTTACAACTGCACCTTGTGACCATTTGCCAAGCTCCGTAGGTGAGACAAGCCCGGATATCTCTCAGGATTGCTTGGGTGGCTTTAAGTTTGGGGGCAGTAACCCCTTGGAACAGCTGGGTTTGTTCATGAAAGAGGAGGAAGAGGATGAAGAAGATGAGCACGTTAAAGATGTGGTTCCTGGAAATGATGTGGAAGAAGGAGAGATTGACTGAGAGCTTATGCTTTCTTATTCACAAACAAATAATAAACATCGCCTGTTCCATAAGAGAAAAAGGGAGGTTCAGTGTTGGAGACTGACAGGTTATCGAAGAACTGAGTCTGATGCGGGTCAGGAGGCATGGACAACCTGAAATGGTGTTTAATTGTAATAGGTACTACATGAGAAACGGAGGAGCAATTATTGATAGGGATGTCTGAGCTTCTTATAATGGTTGAAGAATGAGACTGTGGCCAAGAATTTTGACAATGTTGCTGCAATGTTTTTCTCCATTTGTGATCCTTCCCTCCAGTTCTTCCACAAAAGTAATATTTTCTGATCATACTTTTGGAAAAATGCATCATATATGTTAATGGAGGAGAAGACTGGAATTTGCAAAGCTCATCAACAGTGGATGCATATTATATATAGTATTGGGCATAAAATTTTGATGTATATAGACGAAAAGTAGTAGAACTTTGGTGGATTTATTGTCTTTGTGGATAATGTGATGGTTGCCTTCTTTTTTATCTACACAAGTTCATCGGCTAGTTTTTGTAAAGTTAACGTTAGTAAGTTTCACCCTTCTCGGAGCTCCCAAAATCCTCGGGAAGCTCGACGGATTTATCAATTAAATATAAATATAAAGATAAATAATTGTTTTGCTTACAAAAACCCGAAAACTATTATGTTAAATATATTAACAATCCTTCTTCTACTTCGACTCTCTCTGAGTTGGGTTCTCCGATGGGACTACTCAACTCTCTCCCAACTCTACCCCTCTTCTTCTCCTTCTTCCTTCTCATCTACTTCATCGCCTACTTTCGAGTCTTCCGCAATTGGCCTCCCTCCACCCGCCCCGAAGCCGCCAGCTGCCTCATCTCCATCTTCCACGGCACTCCCGCCGTCTTCTTCGCCTCCACCGCCATTCTCGCCGACCCTCTTCGCGGCTTCTCCTCCCCCAACACCCTCCCCCAAAACTGCGTTTTGGACTTCAGCGTCGCCTACTTTCTCACGGATCTCCTTCACTATCTTATCTTCTACCCCAGTGACGTCCTCTTCATCGGACACCACTTGGCCACTCTCTTCGTGTTCTTGACTTGCCGCTACTTAGTTCAGCACGGCGCCTACGCTATACTCGCGCTGTTGGTCCTCGCGGAGGTCACCAGTGCCTGTCAGAACGCGTGGACGTTGGCAAATGCGCGAAGGATGGATAACGAGTTCGCGGCTAAGGTGTTTGATGTTTTGTCTCCGCCATTTTATGCTTTTTATTCTATCGTTAGAGGATTTTTGGGGCCTTACTTTATGTACCAAATGGGGAGTTCTTACATTAGTGGGGTTGCAGAGGGGGTTATACCCAAGTGGGTTTGGGTATCTTGGTTAATTGTTGTGACATTGGCTATATCTGTGAGTATATTGTGGGTTTCGAATTTGTGGGTTCAATTGTACAGAGAGAAGAGTGCCAAATTGGCTAAGAAATTGACATAGAAATAGATACAAAATGTGTATTGATGCGAAAACTTGTATGGTTTTTGGGGATCTTAGTGTATACTAATACCATCTTTAATGCAAGCTTAGATTTTTATCGCTCTGATTGGTTAAAGAATTTTACTTTCTTCTCGGTGATCTACTTGAGAACTCATCATTTTAATGCAGAATGGTTGAAAGAAACTGTTTTTACATTATTGAACTAAAAATGTGCATTGTTCAACTTTTGGATTTTCATCTATAGCAATTCCTGATCAAGAGAAGAACTGGTAGGTCTTGGCATTGAGTATGATATTCCTTAACCCCCCAATAGGTGATAAAATCATTAGCAAGAGTCCCAGAATTATGCAGATCTGAGAAAAATGAAGGAAACAGGAGTTAATCAGTGATTCATATCAACTGTAGATGTGTAATATTAATCTATAGTTCAAGATGGACGCACCCAATTGGTTAACCAGGATAAGGAAAACTTCTTTGGTTTGTAGATTGCAAGCCAAATGATGCAAGGGAGCTGAAGAAAAGACAAACAGAGGTTATACACTAACAATATGTTGATTGCAGGATTATAGTCGATAGACAAAATTCGATTTGATCAGATTGTGAATCAGGTTTGAGACGCTTAGTTTGTTTCAGCCAACATTTTTAGTTCGAAACTCGATCATACTAGAGTTTTCTATTTGAGTTGAAGCCCAATGAGGATCAGGTTTGAGCCTATTAACTTATACTGATTCGGGGCCAATCTGACTCGTTAGCACCTCTACTTACAACAATTCACTTACAAAGTAGGTAGTCGGGGCAAAAGCAAATCCTCCAAAGAATCCGAGAAGACCACCAAAGAAGGGGAAGCAGATAGCAACAAACATGGTGGCAGCTGAAATCAAAGTTTAAGAATTTAAGGGACTGACTAGATAGTTGACAGTTGGTGAAATCCGTTTAACATGATAAGCGGACTCTACTTACCAACATACAAGTTGCGAGTGATAAATCGGAGCATCCAACTAGGCTTGAACTTCAACTTCTTTACCAGAAGAGTCTCTAGCATGTCAAATACTGGCATTGCGTACAGCTACAACGGAAGAAGAAGTCACACAGTTATTAATTTAACCATCAAAAGTGATCAGTCAGACAGGAAACAGACTTTGTGGAAAAATCAGACCTGGTAGCTTCCTATAACATGGACAACGACGAACATATTAGCTGCAACAATAAGCCATGTCGGTTTTTCTAAGGAGATTAGAATGTTGTCTTGAACATTATTCCCAAAAATGTAGTAACCAACATGAGCAACAGGGAAATAGCAGAGGCCGACAACTATATAAGCTATAAGAACTCCTTTCCACATAGGTCCTTTTGATGGCTTCTCAGGCGTCGAAGGAATGGTTGCCTGTATCTCAAGCACCACATTATGGCCTGCGTAGGCAAAAGCTACATCTCCCAAAGCTGTCAAGAAGTTGAAGACTGTTCCTGAGGTGGATGAGGCTATGTAGCCGTAGTCAACATCTGGTTGAACACCCTTGTGAATCGAAGCTGACCATGCAATGGTGGAGTAACTACAAACATAACCATCCTTGTACTTAGTGTTCCATGTTTCTCAATAATCAAACTTCTAATATCAGCTGCACTTTATGTTGGATTCTGGCCGGAATTGGGGGCTTATTAAAAACAATTCGAGTTGATCTTTCCCGCAGTCAAAATGGGTTCGTGTCAAGCAAAAAGGTAGGTGTATTAGAAACATACCTCAAAGACATGACAGCTGCAGCCAAAGAAATGCCGGAGATGGAGTTAAAGTTGGGGAGGTGAGCAAGAACGAAGTGAACGGAGGCAAAAATCATGATGAAGTAGGTTGTTTTGATCTGTTTGCGGTTATGACAGACCAAATCATGGACCTTCTTCAGTGATTTTCCTCCTGTAACCATGTAGACTATGTCCACACCAACCTCGCAGATCAGCTGCTGGGGCACAACGATGTAAAGCCCGAGCTTTTCACCAAAAGCATGTTGGCCAAGCTCATGGTACCGATCAAAACGTTTCCCAGGAACCATTTCATGCATCTCAACCATTTGCCATAGAGTATATAGAGTAATGATCCATGACAGAATCAGAATTACAACACCAGGACCCCTGAAATCACAATGCAAAAAATTCCCAGCCTCAGTGATTAACTAATCTGTTCAAATCTCATGAAACATGTCATCGATTACGAGTGTCCCAATGGAAATATTGTCTTGATCAGATATCCAGACCATCAGGATGTCCAGATAGATCGTTTCAGGATTTCTGAGAACGTACCATCCAAGATTTGACATTGCATATGGAAGACTGAGAACACCAGCTCCAACCATGGCAGTAACATTGTGGAAAGCTGCATACCACCATTTCGCGTTCCTTGAAGAAGTGATGGGAAGCCATTCATCGATCTGTTTTTGCTTTTGGTCTATTTCTGACTGCTGTGTAACACAATATGGTTTAAAACATTCGTGTCTTTCATCTTCAAGTAGAGAGAAAAAAGGACTTACACTGTCATAGTCTTCTTTTTCAGGTTTCTGATCTTGAATCCCCATTGAAGCAGATTCCCGCAAGCTTTCGAACTGCAAACAACTGAATGTAAGTCTTAAATTGTATATGAAACTTAGTTATTGTCGAAAATTTCACCCTGAACACATTTAAGGATTTCTCCGCCCTATAGCTTCATGACAAAACAGGTTGATGTGACATGAAAACTACATTTGGCTAAACACAGTCCTACACTGTACTATAACACAATAAGAAACAGCATCTAGCTGGCTTTTATAGTTTCTTTCTTCTTGTCAATGGAGAATTCTATCTTCTTGGATTGCTCTTATTAAAAGAATCATGTTAATTAATGGCTACGCATGGAACTTGAAATCGGTAGTAGAGGGCATTGTATAACCAATTTGCTTTCTTCAAAACTTTCCAACTCTATATTTCATGATATAATTATAATATGTCAATTTATAAAAAAAGGAAATTAGTATATAACACTTGAGAATTTATTTATTAGATTAAGATATTACAAAAGATTCTCAAAATAAAGTTAAAAGCTTGATTTTAGTTTAAAAAATTCTGATATTCTACATTTAATTCAATGCTATTAATTAGATGACTTGTACACCACATTTATATTTGGCTATCATTTTATGGAGTACTTCAAGTTATTTGAAAACAATCACTTTACTAGTTAAAAGTAAACCTGCGTATTATTAGATCTTTCCAAATCCCGCGTCTCAATGGATGTTGTTGTTGTTATTACCATAGTTATTATTTATTGAATTATTATCCAAAAGATTTAGATTTATGATTTTTCATATTATAATTTTCCTTTAAAAGATTGATTGGCATTACCATAGTAGGGTAAGATATTTTGTCACATAAATATGCAATAAATGTTGATTATGAATTGAATGTATAATAAATGATGATTTAGAAGCTTAAAGAAAGTTAGTAAATTGCCTAAGTTTAGTGAGAAGGACCAAATTGGATTTTTTAAATTAATTTATTTTTCTTTGTTATAAGATTTGCATGGCAAAAAAAAAAAATCATCAATATGAAGTTGCTGCTTTGTGACTATAAGGTCACATGTTAAATCATAGAAATAGTTTCTTTGTAAAAATACAAAAGGAAGGTTGCGTACATTATAACCTCCCCCAGATGCCTGCTTGTAAGAAGCCTTGTGTACCGGATACTTTGATTATAAATTAATTACATTGAATAATGGCCAAGCTAAAGAATCAAATTAGAGCATATTAATGTGAACTAAAGGAATATTATATTCTATGGTGTTAAAGAATTCTTAAAATTAGTGTTTTGAGGTGTTGGTTGTTTATTGTAAAAAAATTAATTTACATTTCTATAAACAAAAAGAGCATATAATTAAAGTTAAGGATCATAATTAATTGATAAATAGGTTACAGTAGAAATGACAAAAAGATTTATTTGACTTAAAGATAGTGATTAAATTTAAGTTAAAATTCAATTTGAATTGTCCGAACTCTCACTTTAAAATGATAATATTATTTTGAACCGTCTAAATCCGGAGCCTAATATAATCACCATTTGTCCAAACTTAAGAATTTAATAATTAACTTAGATATTGCAAAGATCATCGCTAATCTCTAATCTTGTTTGGCTGCATCTTAGAAGACAAATGAAACATTGTTGGAGAAAGTTCTATACAAGCAAAAACAAGAAAACCACAATCAAAGTTTAACAATAATTGCACAACATGGGTTTCTAGATAACATGATTACATTATTCTAAATTCAAACCAAACCAATAAAAAGAGGTTAATTTAAGTAGTTTGAATTGATTGACTTTGTTGTTTGTTATAATCTATACATTTATGAACAAATATAATTAATAGTGACAATGCATTCAATATACAAGACTTTTTGTTTTGTGGGATCTGGGAGGGTCATAATATACGAAACCTCTCTTTTGTATTTTTATAAAGAGGTTATTTCTGTGATTTGAACCTGTGATCTTATAGTCATAAATGAGTAACTTAACAAGGAGCAATTTTATTAATACATACATAATAAAATTCCTTATAATGATCCAAAACTTATTCTATAGTAAAAAAAATATTAAAAACATTTTGATATTAATTGATCACAACACAATTTGTGTTTGATAAAATTATTACACATGTTAACTTAAATTAGATCTGAAAATGTATGAAATAAATAAAAATATTAGAAATTCCAAATATCAATATTTCTTTTTAAAAAAACTCAAGAAAAAATAGAATTTTATTTACTAAATGTAAAATTTTTATTAAATAAAATATGTAAATAACTATTTGGTAGTTTACATTGTTTATACATATAAATACCTATTTACCTATTTGGCAGCTTGAATAATTTAAATTTTTTCTTTGAAAATCATAAATCAAGTGTTTAGTAATTTTAGCAGTTTGGTTTTATTTTTTTTTTGAAATCAAATGGAGAAAACTTCATTAAAAGCAATTGTCCGCTGCTAAAGTAGATGAAATACAAACAGGGAATGATAAATCCTAATAAACAAGACCTGACGTCGAACTAGCATTTCTCGTACGAGTATACGCAGCACAGTTCGCAGATCTTTTACAAAACCCAAAATGAACATCATTTATGGAATTACTAAGAAATAAGCAATCATTAACAATAAAATCCACTTCCGACCGATTGCGACTATTGGATAAAAGAATCTGAATAACTAATTGCGAATCTGATTCAATGATAATTGAGTGTAAATTTTTCGTTTTAACCCAGCTTAATGCTTCACGAATACCCATAGCCTCTGCTTTTGACGGATCCAAAACTCCCGGAAAGATATTACTACCAGCTGCTATACAATTACCATTACTGTTCCGAACAACAAAACCAACACCAGTCTGCTTCAACTCTTTGAAAATAGCAGCATCAGTGTTAATTTTAATATAACCAACTGGTGGTTTCTGCCATACTTGAGGAGTATCAATGGCGTTATTTACAGCTGCAGATTGGCATCTCCTAGCGCTATTCCAATTCCTCAACATCGAACGGGCTAGAAAGAGTATAGCTTGAGCTGAATGCTGAAGGCCATTCCAAATCAAATCATTCCTATTCTTCCACAAAGGCCAACAAATAGAGATAGCCAAACACTGATCATCTCTAGTATAATTATGTGCAACAGAAGAAAATCAAGCAAGCATCTCAACAGAGTTAGCATGAAATAAACCCAAATGAGAAATAGACCGTACCTCCTTAGCACGACAGCACTATAATAATATGTGTGAAACAGATTCAGGCCTAATACCACAAATAGGACACAAAGGCGAAATCTCCACACCTTTATTTACAAGGAGAGTACGAATAGGCAAACAAGCATTTAACGAATGCCAAAAGAAAATTTTCATCTTAGCAGGAATAGGTAAAGACCAAAACTTCTTCCAAAGAGGAGAAGGAAGAACCTGATGTAACCCTCGAGGAATGGCATGTATAGCACGATAAGCACTCTTAACCGAATATACTCCTTTCTTATCAAGAGCCTAAACCCAATCATCAATACTTCGATGTAAGCTCAGAGGAATCTGGAGAATTAAATCTCTATCTCGCTCATTAAACAAAGCTGAGATTAAGGACAGATTCCATTGTTTGAGATCTTGAGAAATCAAATCCGACACTTTAAGAGTTAACCGAGCATCATCCATAACCGAAGTGACATAAGGATTCTCCTCATCTGGCAGCCAAGGATCAGAACAAACACAAATTGTACTCCCATTTCCAACACGTTTCCGACATCCTTTTTTTAACAAAATCAATGCTAGAAAAAATACTACTCCAAGTATAACTAGGATTAGTACCTCTTTTTGCATTCTAGACTGTGCTTCGCGGAAAGTAGCGGGCTTTAAGGACTCTAGCAACCAAAGAAGAAGTATCAGTCAACAATCGCCAAAATTGTTTTCCAAGCAAAGCTATATTAAAATCCTAAAAAGTCCAAAAACCCTTCCCCCCGAAATGTTTCGGCCAACACATTTTCTCCCACGCCATCCAAGGAATACCTCGCTTTTGTCTTAAATTCGTACCCCACCAAAAGGAATCCAGCATCGTCTCAACCTTCTTACAAAAACCCACAGGCAATTTAAAAACAGTCATAGCATAGTTAGGAAGAGACTGAGCGACAGATTTCAGAAGAATTTCCTTACCAGCACGCGACAGAAACGTTCTATTCCACCCATGTACTCGCCTCCACAACTTCTTTTCAATAAATGAAAATATTTCCTTCTTAT
>JANIPN010000218.1:4174522-4187572 GCA_027478595.1 Erythroxylum anguifugum | reverse complement strand
TAGAAACCAACAAATCCAATTAGAAAGAATAGATCTGAAGATATTCAATGTTTATTAACAACATAAAAAGTATCCAGGAAATCGCACCATAATAACATGTAACATAGATCCCTCAACTAAGATAAGAAAATTAACTACTCATACTTGAATTGAAATCAAAGAAAATAACAAAAGAAATAGTCTCCATAACTGGTCTTTAATGAAAATAATGAAAATCCCTAATTGAAACTATGAAGAAAACGTGACAGAACAAAATCAGAATGTGCAGCCTAAGGAGAATACCCTAAACCTACGATAAAACCTAATCTAATGCTGCCTTTGCCTTCCCCCCTAATGCATGTATAAATATGTACGACAATCACCAAAGAAGTTCCCTCTTTCAATTAAATCTCTCTCATATCTTGATTTGATATTGTCCAGATTAAGTAGTCTTCTAATTTCGGTGGAAGATGTCTTGAAAAGAAGTCCAAAAGATCTTGGGCGATTGTGTTTCAATTGAGAACAACTTTTGGAAAATCTGCAGATTTAGGATTCTGACCTTAGGCGTGCCCACACCTAATCTTTGAATTTCAACCAATCTGGAAATTTCGGATTTCTTGCCATATTTTCCTCTTTTTGATCCTTTTTCATCTTCACGGCATTGAAAACCATCTGTGAACATTAAACAATCAATTCCATCAATTTTTAAATACCAATTTCACAAATCAATAAATATTAAGTCCAAAATATATGCATTTTAATTTACTTAACACCAACTTTGAGATAAATTTGTTGAGAAAACGAGAGAAGAACAAAGGATTGGCATTGCAATCCGAGATTGGTAAAGCCTTGAATGACTTAAAATATAAATCCGATGAAAATGAGGTTATAGAGTTATTAACAAGAAATTTTAGCAAATGGTTAAAGAAAGTGAAGAAGAATAGACCCGAATTTAGACACAACAGTAGGAGTTCATCGAACAATAACTTTAAACAACAAGCTAAAATCCAAAATTTAATGTAATAAATGTCAAGACTTCAGACATGTACAAACGGAATGTGATAACACTTTGAATAAGAGAAAAAGAAAGTCTTATTTGAGCACTTAGAGTGAGAACGAATTTGAAAGTGAGTATGGTAATGAAAAAGAATTTGTGAGTAATATTGCATTGGTTGCTTTATACATAACAAAAGTCCAGTTGTTTGCTTAACAGTAACGAAGAAAGAAGAAATTGACGATGAAATTGTAGATAAATTAGTTCAAAATTCTTGAAAAAACGCAGATAAATTAGCCCAAAGTTCAATTTAAGATTATGACAGTAATAATAGTCATTCAGTTTATGAGAGGGAGGATATTTGCAAAGCTTACCAATTATCGTAAGAAAAATGAAAAGTTGAAGAATGAAAACTCTACCATAAAGAGCGTCATTCAAGATCCACAGAAAAGTTATCTACAATTGTTTATTATATTTATAAAGAAACGAAATCGGAATGTGGAGTATTATAGTATTTATTAAGGTGAGGACTGAGTGAGGAGATATGGTGTGTTTGGTTGACTTTGCTCTGCAGCGACAGCGCACTCTCGGGAAATGAAAATGAAACACAAGCTTCTTTGAATTTTCTTACCACGTGTTCGGAAATTTCCACGGTATGATGCGTTAATCCACTAGCTGTATCTAAACATCAACAAAAAAAACACACAACAAGAGTCTTTGATTTTGACACGTGAGATAAATAATTCATCCCAAACATGTGAACGATGAACTCTTACGTATAGGGTTGATTGCACGCGAGATTTTTTTTTTTTTTTGGTCCGAGGTTTAATTAGATTATCTCCAAGATATTTTTCTTTTTTTATTTTGGTCCGAGGTTTAATTAGATTATCTCAATTTTTTATTAGAATAACTCAAATTTAAAGAGACCAAGAGAAATGTAGAGGGCCTCTCCTTGCTCATACTTGTTATATAACTTTAATATTGTCCCTAGAAAGTGCATGGCTCTAATATCACTAAGGTTATATTTAGTTTTATAACGGAATAGAATAGGATAGAAGGGAAGGGTTTCATATTACTTCATATTCTATTATAAATAGTAAAAATGAGTTACTTCCGATTTAGGAAGGGTAAGATAGAATGTAAAATGATAAACAAAATTTCATTATATTACATTATGAACTCTTCTTCCAAATAACATTTCACTGTATTACATTATAAATCTTTTTATTCCTCTCGAACAACAATTTTATAATATTACATCTATTTACATTATATTCTATTATAAACTATTTCATTCCATTCTATTAAAAATCTTACGTCCAACCAAACTTAACATAAAAAACCCTGGCTAGAGAGTTACAAGAATAACAAAAAACCACCGACGATATGATAGAGTTGATCTCTATGAAAGTTCTAAGGTACACAAAAAGACTATAGTTTAAACACCAGGAATGTTAACAGGAGCATACCTCTATGAGAGATTTAAGATACATATTCTTAAAGATTATAGCAACTATATAGCAAATTGAAGTACCTTATAAGTATAAAAAATATTTTAATTTTATTTTAATTCAAATTTAACTTAAAAAATAAACTTTATGAACCTATGGTTAACTATTTGAGAAATTTCCAAATGAAAACTTTTATTTTTTATACCGTAGATCGTTAGAGTTCGTGATAAAGATGCAGAAAATATTTTTCCATGATCGGATTCTTATTCTGATCAATCCAATTTGGTGATGTTTAATTTAAAATTTTTCAAATTTATAAATTTTCTTTAGACGTAAGAATTAATTTATATAAAGATATAATTTTTGCATCATGAAACAGGCAAAGACAGGAGAAAGATAGTTAATTAGAAAATTAACTAAGCATTTTTTCATTCGGTATTAATTATGTCCAAGTTTACTAATTCATGTTTGTTGTAAAAAAATATAAAGATAAATTAAATTATGATTTTTAAAAATACATAAAATATAGTAAAGGTGGATTAAATTGAATATATTTTTCAAGTTTACTTGAACCATAGGCTGATTAAAAGTATAATGCTTTATGATATCTACTTTAATATTGGTGTCCTAAAACAACCATTTCAAAGCAGTTGAATTATATAAAAGGAGTTATAATTTCTTGCATCCTCCACCAATTCACTTCTTTAAACCAATCAAAGTAAGTAGTTTTTATAAATTATTGAAAAATCTAATTGGTTCGGTAGGTTCAACTATAGAAATTTTGAACCGTGTAACTTTCTGATTCAGTTTTCAAAATTTCAGTTTGATTTACTTTAATAACTCTTGTTGTTAAAACCAACTAGTTCTTTAATTAATTGATCAATTTTTATTAATTAATAAATTCTTATAAATTAAAATAAATCAATTAATTTTTATTTAACATATTTTAGTTAAAATTCAAATTCTTTTATAGATAAGGGCAATATCTTTCAATTTTTTAATTTTATTCAATTTTTTGCCGGTTTTATAACTGTCTAATACTGGTTGAACCTTTTAAACCTTAAACTTCTTGTCTTATTGGTTTAATTTTCAGCTCAAGTTTTAAAACACTAGCTTTATCATAATTAAGGAAATAATGAAACTAATATATAAAGAAAACTCACTCAACCATTAAAGCTAAATCTCTTGAAATTTTTATAGGGAAAAAAAAACAAATTTCAAGTTATTTAATTAAATGGGAAGTTAAAAGTCACATTATCTACTAAAATCATCATTAAGTTTGTTCAATACTCTATAAAAAATGTGCTTATGGTCTTATAAAATCTTAGTTCTTAAGTTATATATATCTCTATCTATGTGCCTCTTCCTCTTGTCCTTAAGCTCAGGCCTTTCGTCGACATGTTATGCAACGTGCTTAGACTTAGCTTATGGGTTACGTGAAAGTGAAACATGAATGTGAATCAGTTGCTTATCAAACCATCACAAGCAACAACACATCAAACGTTGAACAACCTTGAAATAAATATTTGTAACATGTATTTTATTATCAAAAAATGATCAATTACATGATTATTATTTAATAATTTTAAAGATTATTATTTGAGTCAAAGACATGAAGTTCAATTTTTTTTTCCAAAAATATTAACTTTAAAATTTTTTAAAAATTCTTATTATTTTCAAATTTTTACAAAAACTTATTTTCTTAATTTTTTATTAAAAATAACGATTAAATATACACAACATAAATATCAAATATAGACCAATCTACATGATGATATTACTTAAATCTTAAAGTAGAATGTAACCAATTAAACTCGGCTCAAATTAATAATTTAGTATAATTATATTAATTTAAGTTGAATTTAATTTATTATAATCAATTAAATCAAATTAAATTAAATTGAGTTATTGTATTAATGATATTTGGCTTTCAAGGGGTGTGACTAGATGGTTGAGAGCGGAGCTTGGTTTCGGTTAGGTCTCAGGTTTGATTCCTTGCTAGCCCCTCTTGTAAGAGCCTAGGGCAGCCGGAGTTTTACCTATGGATGGAAAACTAGTGAGGCCCTCTGTGATGGGGTGTAGCCGCTTAGCCCTCTACTGGGGTGTAGTCATTTGGCCCTTTGAGAGGTGAGCCTGCTTGGCCTGCCTGTGGAGTTTTCTCGAATAAAAAAAAACAAAAAAGTATTAATGATATTTGATTAAATATTTATATTGTGTATATTTAGCCTTTATTTTAACCTAAATCTAAAAATATAATTAAAAAAGAAATTAAAAAAGTTTTCCAACAATTTCTTAAATTAATGTCTAGTATATACCCTTGTTATTATTAAATTTTATTGATTTGCTCAAAAAAAAATTTATTGATAATAATGGTCCAGACATTTTAATAAAAAACAAAGAAGACTATGAAAATCAGTGACTTTAAAAAGGACTCAACTCAATGGGAAACCATTTGCCGTACCACGTCAGTAAAGTTTTGTCTTTTGTTGACAAACAGAAGAGGACACGTCACTTCGTCCATTTAGTTTGAACGTAAACAGTGTGACGTTTCCTTTTTGTACTTTGTAACCGTTTCGCTACACGACTGTATTGTTCAAAGTCAAAATTTGTGTTGTACCTAACGAGGAAATGCTGCACGTAGCTTCTTGAAAAGTAAGGATGGCAAGGTCCCTCGGTTGACTCAAGACTCCTGTGGCCGACAGCTTTTGCTTTGGTTTGAGTCCGATCTAAACTATTGATTGTGCCTGAGACAATCCAGCTTAAGCTTGAGCTTGAATAATCCAAAATTCTATTTAAAATATATCCAAGGTTTGATAAAATTGAACTTAGCTTGTTGAATTCATACTGGACCGTTAAGGACGGATTCAGAAATTTTTTAAAGTGGAGGCAAAATTTCACTGGAAACTAAAAAAAATTTCATTGAGGGCAAAATTTTAGTGAGGACAAAATTTTCATTTTTTTACGAGTTAAAAATTTAAATTAATAATTTTTTATGTAAAATTTTTGGAGTGGGGCAAGTGGACTTGCCCCCACTTGCCCCACTGTGGCTCCGTTTCAAACCTCATTATACACTTTTTTTTGTTTCTCGGCCACTTTCAATAGTAAGCTTTAAATTGCACTTGCACTTTTATTTTTTTCTAAATGAGAAAACTACGTATGTTCTCACCTTTAGACTTGTTATGTGAACTCAAGAAGGTACCTCTCAGCCTCTCCTCCACACCAGATGCCACAGCTTCATGACTAAAGTGTGACAAAATATCTGACGGACATAAGTTTATATCGAGAATTATACCAAGTTAACGTATCTAGTGAATAAGATTTCTTATTTTCTAAAAGTTTGGAGAAGATCATGATGTACATAGTCTTACTTTCGTATTTTTACAAATAAGCTATTTCCAAAATTTTTGTAAAAACGCAGATGAATCAGTTCAAAGTTCAATTTCAAACTATCATAATGATTCGAATTACAAGAGGGAGAACATTTGCAAAGCTTATGAGTTAATGTAAGAAGAATGAGAAGTTGAAGAAGGAAAACTCTACCATGAAGAGCATCATTCAAGTTCTAGAGAATAAGTTGTTATCTACAATAGATGATGAAAAACTGAAAGAAGTAGTAGTTTCGCAAACTTTCCAATTCATTTCTAGCAAACAAACAAAATCAGAAAAATTAAGAAAACAAAAATAAATCAACACTAAAAATTTGGTAAAGCAGTTCGGCACAGCTTGCCTACGTCTGCAGGGCCCTTACTCAACTTAATACTTTCATCAAAGTACAATAAATTTATTCAAAGTTTTATTGAGCCGACACCACTCAACCCTTGACACTATCTCTCAACCTCACTTCTTGTGAAAGAATTTTACACTCAATAACATGACCGACTCGTGTTAACCTCAACAAAGGATTTTCTCAATCAATCTTTTAACGAAAGAACAATAAGCAAATAACTCAAGTGATCACCTAACTAAGAACAAAACAATAATACACTTGAGACAAAAGAGAAAAACAACTCCCCTAAATATGTTGCTTCATCAACGAAAGAATGGAAAGTTGTTCATCGAAAGATATATGAGGCTTCAATATCTTCACTAAAAATCCTACGTACAGCAGTCATAAAAACGTCTCAAATCAACAACGTTTCTTCACCGAAACATTAATCCAATAGAGTTTCAACAATTGCGATAACTGCTGAAGTTTTTCGTACAAAGCCAACAACAAAGACAGCAGTAACAAGGAACGAGAACTTCTAGAATTTTTGCACGTCAACACCAAAAATGACAACTACAAAATTAACACTCCATCGACGATGAAAAGCCCAATAAAATCATGCAAACACTGTAGAAAAATCAGCTGCCAAAATCCTCACACTAGACACGAAAGAAACTCTCATTGATCTCTCAAAACAGAAGAAAACACAGAAGGCCAAAAGCTTAGAACGAACAACAAAACCAAAGTCAAGTCAATGCAAAAGACTTTGAGATGCGAAAATAGTCCAAAGTATATGCAGCACAATAAAACTAGTGGAGCAGTGGAGTCAATCGTACGTGGTGGCAACGGCAAGCACTGGTCACGTATCTCTGCGCAACTCAAGACGGTGATATAATCATCTCATAAACACTAACCACAAAAAGTTCACACGGGTGCATGTAAGTTGCGTTTTTTAAAGTATTTTATTAACACTCTTGACCTGCGTTATACCACCCTTACATAATACTCACACACACCATATTCACTTTAACGCCCACTACCCATTTAATTGCAAGACTCCCACGTAGGATACACCAAAAGCCCTTGGCCCACACGCAACACAAATTCTCTTATTCTGCTATCCACCAAAATCCATGCAAAATAAATTTTCCTTATCTTTTATCCACACCATCCAACAGTACATAATGACTCTCACCAACATAATATACCACCAACGTGATAATAATAAACTTTCATTTTGTGTAGAATTCTTTCACAACCATAAGTATAGCAATCACATCAATTTGAATCCAAGTCAAATCAGAATTGTTGTTTAATCACACCAAGTCATGATCCAACTGTCATCACCCAATTAAATTCAATGTAAATCTTAAAGCTACGTTATCTTATAGGTCAAATTATCTAATAATGCCAAAATTAAATAATAAGATATATAACATATATCTTAACAGATGAGCTAAATGAAACAAAGTCAAAGCTTGTCCGTATGAAAAAAGGGATAAGAATGTTAAATGGAGGTACCGAAAGGTTAGAAAAGTTGTTGGAAATTGGAAATATTAAAGGAGACTTTCAAGGCATTGGCTATAAAGGTGAATGTTCTAAGTCGAATGATGAGAAAAATTATGCAGCCAGATCTGTCCAAGGAAAAACTTTGAGGAAGAAATGAAAATTTATACCTACATGTCACTTTTGTAGGATTATCGGACACATAAGGCTGAAATGTTACAAGTTGTTACAAATGATATTTCAAATGGCTCAAAATCGAAATTTTAGAAACTTTTCAGTGGACTTTCAATTGATAAGAAGAGTGTTTGAATAGTAAAAGGAGTTATAATTTTTCATTGAGTATAATCAGATATATATATACAGAGAGTACAAGTAGAGATTGAGATAAGATTTACAAGATTTACAAATATTTAAGTTTAAAAATAAAAGCAATATCTTAACAGATAATTAGCAGCAATCAAGTGCATGAGGGAAGGCAACAAATTCGAGCTGACTACGTCTTATCCTTAACATCAATAGCATCCAATTGTCTAATACCTCACACATCAGAATAGACACACAAGGGAGTTAATACCAGAAACTATCTAGATCCACAGTTAGTTGTTACTATAAAAGAAACCAACCAGACATCTAATGACAAATATTATGTGACGAGGAATAAGGCTAGGTTTGAATTTCTTTTAGGGACATAGAGACTATATGCCTTACATTTTTGAAGTAAATTGATGTTGTTCCTTTAAAAAAAAAGAGGTTCGAAGGAGTTAACATGTAGACTTTTTGAGTTTTTGATTTATGGGTTTTTTAAAGTTCAGGTGATTGGTATGTGTTTGGCTTTTTCTTATTTTTTGAATATCATATGTGAAAATGAGACTCTGCTTACTGATTTGAGAGTTTTGTTTTTGGATTTTGATTAATGAAGTTACATCGAGAAAATTTTGATGCTTGGTTGGAGACCTATAGGAAGATTCGAGTTTTCTATGATTTGAGCTTTTCAAGTTTTATCTTGATTTCTCTATATTGTGGGCTGTATGAATGTAGGCAATTTGTGTTCGTATGGTTTATATGAAGAGAAGATTGATTAACTTTGATTATGATTCTTTGAATGCACTTTTTGGGTTTCTGAATTTGATCAGTCATATGCAAATGGCTTTGATGTGAGTACTGATATGTTGGTTAGTATTTTAACTTATGGTAAATTGTCATCTTGGCGTGCTTATGATTCTTCTGCTACACCCACTGCTGATTTTTATACTTCTTTATTTGTTGTGATTGATCGAATTAAAGGCATTCTTTATTTTGGCATTGTTTTGTCCCAAAGGGAAGATATCTGATTGTTTTTTGTAACTGTTCTATTCAGGGGGAGATTTCAAGGTATATGCATAACTATTAGTCTTGCTTTTTGGCATCTTTTTGTCCCAAGGGAGAGAAATTTAGATGATTGGATAATTATTCACTTGGGATTGTTATTTCTTTGGATGTTTCTTGAACTTGAAGAACTTGATGTTATGTGAACTTGCTGTTGTGTGTCCAATTATCTTCTTAAAGGTGAGTTTCGATATGTAACAAATAATGCCAAAAAGGAGAAGATTTTTAAGATATGTGTTATGACATTTTGGGCATTATTTGTAATTGGACATCTTTGATTATTTGAGGAATATTATTATGTTGAATATTCTACCCTATGTAGGACTCTTTGAAGATGATATTTATTTAGGATAAAAGTCCTAGTCATGATAGGATTTAATTGGAATCAAATCACTATATCTTGGACTAAGATAAGATGTAGAATTCTGGAAATTTTTAGACTCTTATTTGACAACCTATTTTGGAGATAATGGCTATCTAAGGTAGCTGAATTATTGGATATTTGTTTTGACCATTGCAGCTGTTATTGGTGTTTCACATGATGTGTGGGATGAATGGTTGTCGTTTCTGTGTGGAAAAATGACAGGTAACTTGTGAATTGGCAGCTGGGATTTTAAGGCTATCTTGGATATCATTTGCAGCTAATTTCACGTTATCATCATCCAACTTTGCATCTGCGTCTTTTCTGCTTTTTTAATGATTATTGTTGATTTTGTCGTCATTGAGGTTGTGCAATTTTCGCAACTAGATTTTCAAGCTTTTGTGTGATTACGTTGGGTTGCTCATTATCAATGAAGTGGTAGTTTTGGTGTTTGGTGTTTGTGATTTGTGATCTGTGATATGAGAAAACTCCATAAGCTTTCATGATCTTTACAGTTGTTGTTCTTAGTCGATGGTGTGATTTTTTGTTGGGCTGATTGGGTATTGATTGTACGTGTTTTGGTGGATGTCGTTAGTGGTGGCAGTGTATGAAAAACTCCAGCGGTTTTTGTGGATTTTGTAGCTCCGATGTCTATGACGTTTCGGTGATGAAATGTTCATGTTTGTTGGTGATTTTTCTTCTACTACGTGTAAGATGTTTGAGTAACAATATCGAAAGACTATAGCAGCATTCTTGGTATATAACTTCTCGTTCAGTTGTTGATGAAGCGTCATATTTAGGGGAGTTGCTTTTTTTAATCTCAAGTGTCTTTGTTTATATCTGTTATTGTTTCAATCACTTGAGTTGTTTAATTCTTATCTTTATTGTTAAACATTGTTAAGAAAATATTTTATTGAGGTTAGCATTAGGTAGTCATATTATTGGGTGTGATTTACTTTCACGAGATGTGAGGACGAAGAATAGTATCAAGGGTTTGAGTGAGTCGACTTAGTAAAGCCTTGTATAAAACTATTGCTGTCAGGTGAAAGTGATTAAGCATGGTGAGGGCCTCAAAGACGTAAACAAGGTATGTCAAACTGCGTTATCAAATCTTGGGTATTAATTTCGTTAGGATATATGTTATATATCTAAGTAATTAGTTTTGACATTATTTATTAATTAGACATATAAGATATTAATTGAAGTTTGACTTGGATTCAAAAAGCTAGTGGAGATAATCTTCTAGTTGTGATAGAGTTCTACCTCTAATTGATGTGTATCTTGGCAAGATGTGGTGTGAATCGTGTGTGTGTGTGTGTGGCCAAGAGGGCTTTTGAATGTGCAGATAATGTTCCCGGAATATTTTATATAAAAAAAAGGAGTGGTGGATGGGTTATGCATGAAGAGTGGTTGCTTCCTATTTGTGCTTCCGAGAATTAGCTAATAATTTATGTGCGTGCGTTGCTGATTTTTTGGCCAAGGAATTTACATATATGCTGATCACGCCAACCTGAGTTCTTGATGTGATTTTTTGGCCAAGGAAATTACATATATGCTGATCACGCCAACCTGAGTTCTTGATGTGAATGCTATGTTTTTCTCTTATTCTTCAATCGTGGGTGTTGAATAATAACGTGAAGGCAAAATCACCAATCTGAGTGCACCAGTTGCAGGCAAATTACCATTTTGTTTTATTTGCTTCTTATGGACTTTTGGGAGCATGCAAGCAATTAAGAAGCAGTTGATATAGTACGAAACCACGCACGAAATAGTGGAGCACGGCTGGAAGTTTTGGTGTGACTTCTTGTCATGATCATTAGCTGAATAAAAAATCGTGGGAGAGATGCCAAGCTTTTGTGCAGCTTAGGTGTGGCCTTGCGTGGGAGTTTTGGAAAAAAAAATAGTGAGCAGTGGCCTTGCGTAGGTTGTGAGCAGTGGCCTTGCTTGGGCTGTTTTATTGTGCGTTCTTTGGTGGAGTCTTCTTTGCTTGATCGATAACAATTAAAGAATGCAGTATGTATTTTCTGAATGAGAGATTCGCGACTCTGTATTGCCCATGTTGGACTGTCATCGTTATGCAGTGGCTCACGGTTGGATAGGTTGTTGCGACGACTTCCAGATTTATTTCAGTATAACTGAACCTTTTGAAAAGTTGTTCTTCTCTTTTATCTCATGTGTATTATTATTTTGTTCTTAATTGATTGATTACTAGAGTTATTTTTGTTAATTATCTATTATTAAAAGATTAATTGAGAAAATCTTTTGTTGAGGCTAGTACGAGGCGGTCGTACTATTGGGTGTGAAATTCTTTCACGAAAAATGAAGTTGAAACTTGAAAGATAGTGTCAAAGGTTGAGTGATGTCGGCTCAGTAAAGCCTTGGATAATCTATTATACATCGGTGAAAGTTATTAAGCTGGGTAAGGGTCCGCAGACGTAGACAAGATATTTCGAACTGTGCTATCAAATATTCAGTGTTATTTATTTTTGGTTCTCTTAATTTTTTTGATTTTTTTGTTTGCTAGAAACAAATCTAAAAGTTTGCGAAACAAATACCTTACGGCTTTTCAGATTTGTTTTGTGTTTAATTTTTCTGTTTCCGTTTGTGCCAGAAACAACTGTGGCTGCCAGAATATTGTGAAACTATATCCTTCGAGATTTTCAAAAACTAATAGAACAACTGCGCTGCACATTTGACAAGGAGACTATCAAGCCATGAAATCAAAAGCATAATAACAAACATAAGCTGCTGTAGATAACTACGCTGTAACTAACAGATAATGTAAACTAGTGTAGATAACTCTGTTTTGTTACTAGTATTTTGGATTAGCTATGGGCACACGTTTTGAAAGTCGTAACTCAACACAAGCAATGAAGAACAAACCAGAAATTGGCTCCACTTTATTAAGGTCCATTTCCAATCGTCGCCAATATCAATAAGGTGGCTTACAAGAAGTTAGAGCTTTCCAAAGACTTTACCATTCATCTTGAAATTTTTAAAGGAAAAAAAAGCATATTTCATGCTCTTTAATTAACTGGGA
This sequence comes from Erythroxylum anguifugum, assembly GCA_027478595.1. Lineage (NCBI taxonomy): Eukaryota > Viridiplantae > Streptophyta > Magnoliopsida > Malpighiales > Erythroxylaceae > Erythroxylum > Erythroxylum anguifugum. The sequence goes on along the minus strand of JANIPN010000218.1, from coordinate 4,175,170 downwards.
AGTTAAATTTTATCATTATCTACTAAAATCATCATTACGTTTGTTCAATATTCCATTAAAAAAAATGTGCTTGTGGTCTTACAGAAATGTTTAAACATGACAACAGAGGATTATAGACAACATAATCTGACACAAACATCCTTCTTTACAAACCTTAATCACATTCGTATGGTTGTTTTGTACATCAGAGCAATTAAACGTAATAAATTCTTGTCATTTGCAATACTATAAATAGAAAATTGAGATCCCATTTGATCAGCCAAAGCAAACATGGGAAGAAAAAAAACACGGCAAGCAACACAACAAGGCCCTGGAGGAAACTGTTGTTACCGATCAATCGTACACAAAGAAACCCGAAAATAACTAGCATAGAATAGAGAGAAGATTTTAGTGCGAGAAAACTTAAAACAGAGATGAACAGAGTATTTCAAGAACTCAACCAATCGTTGAGATTTCTTCTTATGACTATTGAATATTAATCCAAAACAATGTACTTCCACAAATCAGTATGAACTACAGTATTTATAACACTCAACTCTAACTGTCAATTAACTAACTAATCTTGACACTGCTGCAAGACGTGCATGGACTTGTCTGAAACTCTGAGCCATCTCCAACATACTCCTCCTTGGATCAGAGGTTCGGCTT
>JANIPN010000218.1:4137163-4158035 GCA_027478595.1 Erythroxylum anguifugum | reverse complement strand
TTCAAGACAGTATTTGAAAGGAACTCTGAAAGATACAAAAATGTTTACATGGTTTCGTAAACATCAAATCCAGCAGTCGCTGTTCAACCAGATAAAATAGCTAAGCTTTCAAACCACAGTCACTCGTTAAGAGAACTAAAATACCCATAATTTATTTTGAGAAATGTTTTTGAAAAATCTTATAAAGAAAAGTCCTTTACTCTTCGAGTTCTTCGTATGAGAAACCACCTCTCTAGTTCACAGCTATAGCTTCCTGGAAGCTAAGAAATGAGAAACATTCTATCCTATACATAACCACCACAACGCAAAGACACAGAGAGATACCAAAAGAGAAGAGTTGATGATAGATACCTTATTGAACCAAAGAAAGACACGACGGTGACTCGACGGAGTATCGTTCAGACTTCAGAGACGACAGTAATAGATAATAACCAGAAGCCTAAAACACCTACGGTCCGCAATTAAGCTCTTGAGAGCCCAAATACAAGCCTATAATATAAAACCCAAAAACAAAACCCTAATACTCTAAAGCCCACTGTCTACCACAAAACCTAGACACCCACTTATATATAAGCCTAAACCCTAAGTCTCTTATAATCCATCGTCTCCTCACATTTGCCACCGAGAGAGACAGTGAGAATAGAATCGGTATGGGACGTGTGATAAGAGCTCAGCGAAAGGGTGCCGGCTCCGTCTTCAAGTCCCACACCCACCATCGTAAGGGACCGGCCCGATTCCGGTCGCTGGACTTCGGCGAACGCAATGGTTACCTTAAGGGAGTGGTGACCGAGGTCATCCATGATCCGGGCAGGGGTGCGCCGCTTGCCCGTGTCTCTTTTCGCCACCCTTTCCGTTACAAGAAGCAAAAGGAGCTCTTTGTTGCTGCTGAGGGCATGTACACTGGTCAGTTTGTGTACTGCGGTAAAAAAGCCAATCTCGTAGTCGGAAATGTTTTGCCTCTTAGATCTATTCCTGAAGGAGCAGTCGTTTGCAACGTTGAGCATCATGTCGGCGATCGTGGTGTGTTTGCTCGCTGCTCTGGTGACTATGCCATCGTTATCAGTCATAACCCTGATAACGATACCACCAGGTCTCACTCTCACTTTTTTACCTAATGATTTTCATTCACTTTTGTATTGATTTTATCATTGGAAAGTTGGAAGATTTGACAAATTGTGATTAGAAGCGTCGTTTCTGTTTCTATATTGAATTGAAATGAAAATTGAAACTTGGGTTCTGTTGTATTGTAAGTTTCCAATCTTAATTTCCTGATGAATTGAAATGATGTGTATATTAGCTTGAACTTTACAATAGCAAATTGATTTAATTATAAGGTATTATGTATTAATAATGAGGAAGATATAACTCATTTTGAGATTAATATGGATGATCAGGGTGAAGCTTCCATCAGGTGCAAAGAAGATTGTTCCAAGTGGTTGCAGAGCCATGGTGGGACAAGTTGCAGGTGGAGGTAGAACTGAGAAGCCCATGCTTAAGGCTGGCAATGCATACCACAAGTACAGAGTGAAGAGGAATTGCTGGCCAAAGGTACGTGGTGTGGCCATGAACCCAGTAGAGCATCCTCATGGAGGAGGTAACCACCAGCACATTGGTCATGCTAGCACAGTCAGGCGTGATGCACCTCCTGGCCAGAAGGTTGGTCTTATTGCTGCCAGAAGGACCGGTCGTCTCAGGGGACAAGCTGCTGCAACCGCCGCTAAGGCTGATAAGGCTTAGTGAGTTTATTCTCATCTGGTGTGTTAGGAAATTTTCACTCGAGTAACTGGATGTTAACAGGCAGTTACATTGTCAAGTTTTTTGATGAAATTTGGTTGAAGTTCAAGTTTTTGATGGTTTTATTTAAGCTTCATTCATGGAGATATAGTCTGATTGACGTTATATATAAATGGGATGTTCTTGCTCTGTGTGTCTGTGACATGCATGATTGGCTTCCATTGATGGTGAATGAATTTTCATTCCACAAGATCAGTAGAAGAACGAGTCTAGTTAGTGCAGAAAATCAACACTAAGCCAACATCTGTGAGCAGTCTTTGTTATATCAGCTTTATCATAAACTAAATTAACATGTTTAGAAATTGGAATGAGCTAAAACTAGATATTAAGGTTGAATTTTCTATACTTTACTTTGGGAACATTTTGCAGAGACCAAATTAATCTCAAGATGATAGGTTAAGGTTTAGTGTTTGGTGTGAAACTAGCAGCAAGAAAGCTAGGTTCAAGTGCTAAATTGTTGGTGAACACATTATGAAAAAGAGACTGAAGGGTTCATAGCCAACTTGGGTTAATTATATAAAAAAGTTCAAATTTTTGTCAATTTTTAAATTATAATTTGAACTTAAAAAAGTAGGAATAAATTGTTCAAATTTTTAATATTTTCAATTATAACTCGTTAATATTTTTGTTAAGTTTAAAAATGATTTAAATGCGTAATTTGATGATTATATTGATGCAGTACGCTGTAACGTGAGTAGTTTGGAGCGTTAGAAGAATAAATAGAAAGCAAATGAATGAACGTGTCGGGAGAATAACATATAACGTGTCGGGTGAAGAAAATTGAAAGTTTAAATATTTTATTGTTACTTTTTAAAGTTTGAGCTAAAATTGAAAAAAATAAAAAATTAGACATTTTATTTATACTTTTTAAAGTTCTAAGTTATAATTAAAAAATTTTGAACCCTTTTATTTTTTCCTTTTTAACAATTTACCTGGCCAACTTCAATGGAATGGTAAGCTTAGAGAGGTCATTGCCATTAATCCTCGAGGCATTATGTGATAATTGCTGGTTTTTGGAGCTTAAAGTATCCAATCATTGAATACTTTGTGCTTAGATATGTAGTTATGATATTTGATTCTTTAATAAATGGCATAGTTTTGAATTGAAGTCAATATGGTGAGACGGTTTACTTGTAATCTGAATTCTCCATTTTAATTTGTATTATGTGCCAAATAATAACATATCGGAGATAAACTAAAAGAAAAAAAATAAGCAAGAGTACGGTAGGAACTTCATCTGATTAAGAAAATCATACTGACTAGTCATTTTTTATCAGAAGAACAAAACTGGAAGGTGATCACATGAATGTGTAAAATAACAAGTCTTGAAATCCTCATAACAAAAAGTTCCCAGGAACCTAGTTATTATCAAAGCATGCTTGCTATACCATATTCTTCAAAACCACAAAACTAGATAAAGGTAGGTCCCCATCATGAACTAGTTATCTAATCACTGCACAGAGGCTACATGGCGGATCAAGTCAATCACACGTGAACTGCAGGAAGAAGAAAGAATCACCGATAGGAGTAATAATCTTACAGGAAAACGAACTTGAATGATCTGAAATGATCATTTGCATTACCTGTAACCCCATTCATTATCATACCAAGAGACAAGCTTTACGAAGTTATCATTCAAAGCAATTCCTGCCTTGGCATCAAAGATGCTTGACCTGTCAAGTAAGTTCAGACATTGTAGAAGGTAATGGTCAAAATTGCCTGAAATGGAAACACCACAATATGGATCACCAAAAGCTTCCTTACCTGCAGTCACCCAAGAAATCAGAAGAGACAACATCATCCTCGGTGTAAGCCAGTATCCCCTTCATTTCTCCCTCAGATGCCTCCCTGATAAGAATACATCTCAAGTTCAGCAAACAGAGCATGAGTCAGAGCATTATGTTCATCATTTCACGTCCTTACTTGATAGCTGCTTTGACATCCTCATATGTAGCCTTTTTCTCAAGTCTTACTGTGAGATCCACCACTGAGACATCGACTGTTGGAACACGGAAAGCCATTCCAGTCAACTTGCCATTGAGTGCAGGTAATACTTTCCCAACAGCCTACACAAATATGGGAAGAAAACAAGTGAAAATGCTGGAAACTTGAATATCTCAAGCATTAACAGGAGTAAATGATCGATTACGTACCTTAGCAGCTCCAGTACTGCTAGGAATAATATTGAAGGAAGCAGCTCTACCACCTCTCCAATCCTTGCTTGATGGTCCATCAACAGTCTTTTGAGTAGCTAAAATATCACAACATCAAAAGCGTAAGTCAACCAAAGAGAAATATGCTTTTAGCTTTAGTATACGGCCTACTCGGTCACCTGTAATGGAGTGAACAGTTGTCATAAGACCCTCCACAATTCCAAATTTATTGTGAATAACCTGAAAAACAAGAAGCACCAGCACCTCCAGTGTCTATTTCCTTGCTAAACAACGAATTGGATGGTTTAAAACGATAAGAAGACTAGGGACAGAAGACTACCTTAGCTAATGGAGCAAGGCAGTTGGTGGTGCAACTAGCGTTGGAGATGACATTAAGGTCCGCCTTATACTCTTTTTCATTGACACCAACAACAAACATTGGAGCATCTTTGCTTGGGGCTGATATGATTACCTTCTTTGCACCACCCTAGAGATCAAAAACCAACAAATCCCAACAATTTTTCTTATCCAAGCCGACATGGGTCACATTGCAATGACTTGTATCAAAAATATATGTGTAAGACCTTGAGGTGAGCAGCAGCTTTGTCCTTGTCGGTGAAAACTCCAGTGGACTCCACGACATACTCGGCACCAGCCTCACCCCACGGAATTTCATCGGGGTTCCTACCAATCCAATCAAAAACGTTGAAGAAAATAAACTAAATCCTATGCCTGAACTTCAAATTTAACGAACATCAGATTAACCATACCTGAAGCCAAAGACGGTCACAGGCTTGTCTCCGAACAGGAGTGTCTTGGAGTCCTTCACCTTTATGTCATGGTGCTTCCATTGCCCATGTACAGTATCGTATTTGAACATGTATGTCTACACCAGAAACAAATGAAGACCATTACAACAAATCAAAGACCCCATCTTTAACTATCTACTAAAATGTTACAGATTCGTCTGACAGACGACACAGACACTGCGAGAGATTAAAAGAGAGATTTTCGTACCATATAGTCAGTGGTAATGAAAGGGTCGTTAACAGCTACAAGCTCGACATCGTCTCTAAGCAAAGCCACTCTGGCCACCAACCGTCCAATCCTTCCAAATCCTGTCACCAATATTCCAATGTACACAAACTTGAGATCCTTATACAAACACCGACCAACCACGTTGCAAATAAGAACCCAAAAGCGAAGATGGGTGACATACCATTAATGCCTATCTTGATCTTGGCCATGAATGGTTAGAGGGTCAGAAAACTTAACAGATAGTGAACAGGCCAAAGAAAAAGGAAATGTGACGTGAAGTGAAGAGAGTGGAGTGATCAAACTCTGGAGAGGGCTTATATACAGGGGAGAGTGGACGACGTGACCAATGGAAAGTTCGGAAATGCAGATGTGGCGGAGCGGAAACGTCGAGGTTTGCGAGTGGGGACCAAGAAAGCGAGATAGAGTTTGACGAACCCTGTTGGTGAATGGTGACCGTTTGATCTCTCGACATATGTGTAGAGTCACATGATCAGTATTGTTTTTCCTGGCTTCACGAGGCTGACGAGAACTGGTAAACAGTTGAGGAGTTGTTTACGTCAAAAGTTGAGGAGTTGTTAATTAGGCTCTATTCTTTCGGTTTAACCTTTGTTTTATAAGTTTGTTCACATTAAAGTTGAAATGATTAAATTGATCAAAATAATATTATTTTAGCAAAAATTTGATCGTTTAAGCTCGATAGAACCAATCATGATCTGGGAAAAAAAACCAGGTCGGACTATGATCCATGCCATCATAAATACAAGTCAGTAATACACGAGGGAATTCGATTGGAGCAAAATATTGAGCTGTTAAATGCAGACAAGAGTGTGCAACCAAAGTTCTATTTTGCCTGAATATGAATAAGCAGTAGCACAAGATTGGTATGCAGATGTTTCAGAATTGATTGTTCATGTATATAAACTGAAGCGATCACCAAAACCTTAAAAACTACACCAGAACCACTAATACAGGGAAAAGAACTGATAACAAGTTTACGAAACAAAAAAGAGATCAAGAAATATCAGTATTCACTCATGCCCCATCGTCCATACTCATCTGCTGCAATTCTTGATGCCACCGATTTGCAGCCAGCAACTTTTCTATGATACTCTTCAGTGCAGGAGAGCTCACACTGCACTTCTGATCGGCAAAACAAGATCTACCCTCCTCAGCTGCCTTGCAAAGTTGTGGATCCAATGGAACCTTTCCAAGAAACGCCAGCCCCATCTCCATGCACATTCGTGCAGCACCACCAGCACTGCTATCAAATATTTCGGTGCTTGCTATCAATTCTAGCAGTTCTGGAGCTTTTTCTTGCATAAGCTTCAAGACTTCTTTGGAGACATCTTTCTGCTCTCCATTCTCCGTTAATTTCATAAATTTAAAATCTGTCAATGACTGGCACAGTCCGCTCATGTTCTCAACAACTCCAAGAACCTCCACGCCAACCTTTTTGCAAAAGCTCACTTCTTTGCGCACATCAATTAGAGATACTTGCTGTGGTGTAGTGACAATGATTGCACCATCTATTCCAGTAGCTTGGAGGAATTGCACAATTGAGATATGTTCATCTGAGGTCCCCGGCGGGGCATCAACCACGAGAAAATCAAGCTCTCCCCAGTATACATCCTTCAGAAATTGTTTGATCAGCCCATTCTTGCGCGGGCCCCTCCATATGACAGCTTCATCAGGGTTGGGAAGCATGAACCCGATTGACATGACCCCAAGGTTTGACTCAACATAAACGGGAGACCACCCAAGGTTACTCTGATGAATTTCTTGACCCTCTAGGCCTAGCATCTTAGGGATGCTTGGGCCACAAATGTCAATGTCCAAGAGACCGACTTGGAAATCCATAGCTGCCAGCGCATATGAAATTTGGGCAGAGAATGTGCTCTTGCCAACTCCACCTTTTCCGGACAAAACCAGTATCTTATGTTTCACTGTAGCCATCCTTTCTGCAATTGCAACCAAATCTGCAGAAACAAATACAGAGATTTACATAACCACCACTATGCACTATTAGTTGTTGCATATCATTCTCAATCAATCAAAGCACAACGATTGATAAAACAGATCAATTCCATCACAAAAAGCCTACTTCCGATTCCCCCCATTCTTTGCACCAGAGACTATTATCATATAAGCACTCTAGGCATTCTCTTATATAATGTTGGAAATATAGAACACATACTATGCTTGAGATCATCTATAGGTCTGTACACAAAATTAACCAATTGATAGCAATTCAATAGACAGAATCTAACAACCATACTAGGCAGCATCAAATAAAGTTCGCTTTGAATTGCAACTAGTGGGAAGATTGCAGTATTCAGCAGGTAAAAGCTGTAAAAGTAGTTCATCATCATCATCCATGAATAAGAAACTCGATCAAAATCTATTTACATGCAACCAATTCCATCGAAATTAGGTTCCGAAAACATAGGTATCAAATACACAAGCGACCAAGATTAGAACTTTCATTGTTTTAGCAGTTAATCCAACCAAATTAAAGTGATCCCAGAAACCATTTTACACTTCAGCTGCAATTCCATAAGATATATGCATATGTATGCAAAGAGAGAGGGAGACAGAGACCTGGGTCAGGACCCTTAGGGGCAGTAGCACAAGCTTCTTGATTAGGACAACCTTTGCAAGCATCGGATTTCCCGGCTGATTCAGATTGAGTACCTGGACAATCTGTGACCGACCCGCCAAATAACCACAAAAATCAGAACTTTTTAGAAACCCTTTAATAAGAGATTCAATTAAAAGGAACCAAGAACCTTAGCAGAACAAAATAAAGGATGGAAAGCAAAAAAGTCGTTACTTTCATTGGCGTTTTCTGGGATTTCATTGGCGTTCTCCATTAGAAGAGCTTCTTTCTTCAGTTTTCTAGTCCACGAAGCTTCTTTTAGTCTTATTTTGCAGTTTGAAAGCAAGAGAGAGAAGGCCAAGGAACTCAAGTTTACTTGCTCGACTTCCCACGATGTCGTTCAACAGTTTCTTGGAAGTCGGTTCCAAGCAACATAACTTGTGGGCTGTCGGAGACAACCCAAACAAATAGAACTCGTGAATCGCAAGGTTCAGTCCAAAGAGTCGTAGGCAAGGGCTGGCATTAGCCGGACCGAGTCCAAGCAGGAAGTCCAAAGTTTGATTTTTTTAAAAATTTAAAAATATAGAATATAACATCATTTCAACTTAAAACTTTCCAATTTTAGGCCAAACAACAAGAGCTAAAACAATAAGAGAACAATAAGAGCTCAAATTTGACTGAATGCTTGAAAGTTGGGAAAAATAATTCAAACCTAACTCGAAACTTAATCAATTCGAACCAAACTTGTTAACTTTAAACTAAACTAAATCAATTTCGGGCCCAAATAACATTACCAATCATAGCTTAGGGCTTGACTCGTCCCAATTGTAAGATGTTTTTCTTTGAAAAAAAAGTACAAATTTAAATGAAGTTTTATTCAAATACTTAATATTTTTTCAGAACACAAACTAATTGGAGATCTCAAAAGTTGAAATTGTTTGAGAAATCAATGCGGATTTATTTCTTGCAACATACCAAATTCCTAGTAACTAATCATTTTTCCCCCATCCCATGTGTGAAATATATAAAAACCTAGCCAAAGGAAGCCACTTTGACTAAACTTGATTCACTTCAACATAATGCAAGTTTGCTGCAGTTCTACAATGTGGGGGGAATCCAGATATAGCCATGTGTTTGAACATATCCAGCACTTTCCAGTAGCTGATCTGCTTCTGCAGGACCGCGGCTTCCCGGTTTGTACGGGATCGGTTTCATCTCACCATTGTCAATCCTATGCAGAAGTGGAGTGAAAATTTCCCACGCCGCCTGATAATCGTAGCAGTAAATTACAAATGCAGCATGTATATCAGTTTAAGCACTTAAAGTAAGATAATTCTACCTTCAACTCATCTCTACGAACAAAATGCTGTTGATCACCTCTGATTCTGTACAGCCAAAAAGGGTTTGTTTTAATCAATCCAATAACCACCTTTATGGTAGACAATGAATTCTGTGTCTTAGCATATGCAGATCTTTCTAAACTAGTTGGATAGTCATGGAAAGAATCTTACGTGTCAAGAATTAAACGCTCATATGCCTCTGGGATCATAACATCTTGATAACGCTGTCTGTAAGACAAATCTAGCTCACTTTGAACAGTTGACATCTCCAATCCAGGCTGCTTAACCTGCATGAAATACACAGAAAGAGATAAGGCAGAAGGCAATAATACGGCTCAAATTCATCAAGCAATTGAGACAAAGGCTTTGAAAATGGAGGTGGAGGCTTAAGTTCTTCCCTTTCAGGTTTCATATCGAGTAATGGTTAATAAGCTCATACCTCACAGGCATCCCCCCTAAACATCTAAAGCTCCAATTTTCAGCAGAAGGAACATTCTTTAGTGATATACATTCCACTTAATTTCTAAATCAAACAACTCGAATATGTATCATGCATGAAGAAATGCATAACACAGATCACCAAAACACATACATACCGTAAGTTTCATGTAAATGGCTTCAGAAGGCTGAAGGCGTATTACAAATTCATTTCTACCTTGTTTCTTACCTACACAACAAATCATCATTGAAGTAGAAAAGTGAGGAACTGCGATCGAGCTAAGCAAAACATGAACTAATACCCATATTCTCAACAACATAAAACCATACATTTGAATATATCACCAGGAACATCCTTAAACTGAACACGTATCTCTGCCTTTCTTGAGTTTAATGCTTTTCCGGCTTTGAGTATGAAAGGGACACCTGAAAAATGGCATGGGCATTACATAGTTTGACAAATTGAAATCTAGCCTCATATGAAGGTTCAAAACTATAACAAAACACCGATTCCAGCTGAAATGTCAGTTAACGCTCGCATTCAGTTAATTGGAAGAAACATACATAGACTTACCTTCCCATCTTTCATTATGTATACGTAGGATAACAGTTGCAAAAGTTGGGGTGTTTGAAGTGTCAGGAACTGTTGGATCATCTCTGTAGCCTTCATATTGTCCAAGAACAACCTCTTCATCTTTAATTGGAAGTACTGATTGAAGAACCTGAATTTAACCAAGTTGAGCAGGAGAGAAACAGCACATCCAACACAGAAATTTGACATAGGAACCAGTAATTGAAAGATCCAACTGACTAGAAGTGTAAGAAAGTTTTCATTGGAATCAGCAATTGAAGCATATTGCTTCATGATCAATTCCAAGAATGAATAAGGATAAAGTTTGTGATTTCAAGGATTGAAGAGAGAAGATATGCACCTTCACTTTCGCATCTCGAATATGCTCGGGCTTGAGTAATATAGGTTTCTCCATGGCAACTAGACAAAGAACCTGCATTTTGTGGAAAATGTGGTGAACACATTTCATAACTGAATCGGAAACATCCTCTCTACCAATTAAAGGTAAGATTGCATATTTCTGGACTTTCCTAGACCCTGCACTCAACAGGATTTTTATTGGATTATTGTTGTTATTGATGTTGTTGTAGATTTCATAAATGAATTACATTTCTCTTTTTTATTCTTTTACTTTTCGTGTTCACATTGTTATTGGAGAAATAAGGATATTTGCATTTGTTATACAAAAGTTAGCACAGGATCTCCAGTTTGAATGAATCACACATTCAACCGAGGTAACTAAAGTTATGACTTAACATTAAAGTATACAAAAAGACCAAAAGAATTAAAGTGATTTCCTCAATATGCAAGGATAATCCAACGGTCCTACGTAATATTAGCTTAACGTCATTGGATCTTACCTGCAATAGGTGATTTTGAATTATATCACGGATTATTCTGCAAGAAAATGAAAGAGATATTATCAACGCATGTCCCACTCCTAATTTACATTGATAGCCAACAGTGATAACAGTCCACGTGAATTTTGAAACCAATTTAGCTACTTGGAACTAATAGTTTAAAATGTTGCAACTCCTAATCACTAGAAATGATCTTATGAAGAAACATCCAGTCCCGTAGTAAGCAATAATAATCAAAAGAAAAAATAAGGTTAAAAAGCATGAATTCCATCAGATACTCCTCCTGCTATGAAAAGCAAGCATTTACTGAGCATACCCATATTCATCAAAATATCCACCCCGACCTTCAGTTCCAAAATCCTCGCGGAAGACAATCTGCCACAGAAACAAACAAAACAAGTCAGATGAAAGTAAAAGCTCATGAGATTGGATAATAATTTATGAGCAATGCGAATTCTAGGAGATAAAGGGCACAATCTTGGATTTGCAAGTGCAATCTGAGAGAAAGGGGGTGACTGTCATAGTCATCCTGCTATTCAGCAGCATGCTTGTACGGTCACCTTCAGATCTAAAAACATGCTTAGGAGAAATGTTCTCACCTGTACATTGTCGATGTTGTCCCGATTCCAAAGGGGCAAAAAGAAACGATTTGCAAAACGAAGTACTAACTAGAGATTTCAACAGAAAAAGGAACTATTTCAGTTATGTTAACAGCCATGAAGAATAATGATTTGGCCTCAATTCAAACATATCCTACCATGTTCTGCACCAACTCTTTTCCCAGATAATGATCGATACGGTAAATTTGTGGTTCCACAAACAACTCTCCAATCTGAGAACTGAGTTTCTCTGAAGATTCCAAGTCTTTGCCAAAAGGTTTCTCAACAACAATCCGAGTCCATCCACCGAGATCAGCTGGAAAGCATTGAAGGGGAACATTTGTAAGGTCAATAATGAACATTATGGAATTCCACTTGATCAAGGAAGCAAAACACAATATGCATGCTTGGACAAATAACCATGGTCTTTTAGCTCTGCATATCAGGAATTTGAACTCTAATTTTTCATTCTGCAATTCAAATTGTCTAACACATCCAAAAATAAGGACGTGTGATTATGATAAAAGCAAGGGAAAAGCAAAAGGAATTTCATAACATTATAACCATTTTAGCTAGTACTTAGTTAAAGTATCAGATTTGCATCCACCTTGAATTTCGAAATGCTTCATGTAAGGCCAACAAAATTTTTTGAGCATATAAAGTGTTTGCTTCAAAACCAAGGCAACAATAGTAAATATTTAAGGACAAATGGTCGCTCCAAATGATTTCTGAACTACATCAGCAAGCAAGAAGCTAACAGAGAATAATCAAACAAAAAGAACAGTCAATTTAATCAAGTACCTCCGAAGAAGAATGAACGCTCATAAAGGAAAGGTATTTATCTATTCACAGAGGCGTGACTATGCAAACCTCAGGAAACAGATAATCTCAGGGTCCTCTCCAAGGAAAATGACAAGTAAATAAACAAGGTCAGATAAATGCCACTAAATATCAGGGTCCAAAAGAGCTTAGAATTTCTTTTCCTTTTATTTTTAAACTTTATCAATACCCCAGAAGATGGTGACACACTTTCTTGAAATATTACCAAACCAAATGGCTCATCCTTGTTAATTCTCTAACATGAAATGCAAATGGTAATAAAAGATCAACACGAAGAGAATGCTTATAGTAGAGGGAAAAGATGCTAGGCTACAATACTGGAAATATTTTTGTCAGCAGATATTACACTTATTCATGCAGCACTGTCTGATCATCCTGCAAACAGGTGGATATACTGAAGGTGGAAGTGCGAGATAAAATAACCTTCGCGATGACCCCTCAGCAGTGTTTTTAGATACTTCATGCTCTGAGATTTCCTTGTCCAATAGCTGAAATCCTTCCTCAGAGTCATAGGACCCACTTACATATTTGATCTATAGAATCACGAGCACAGATTGTGATATTGAAGCAGACAGAAAAGAAGCAACTAGTGAAATGTTTAAAAAAAATGATGCAGAACTAACCAGATTCAAAAACTTGGGTAAATCTTCTGAGATACCCAACGAACCATCCTTTTCAAGATATCTGCAATTGTTAGTTGGAAATTATCTACTCTAATTGTTTCCAAGATTTGCTAAAGTTTTGAAGTAAAAGGAGAGTCCAGAAAAAACTGAAAAGCCAGAGGCAGAAACATTCATCATAAAGTACGAGGATGCATTAGAAGTTAGAACTGGGATCATACAAAATAGTAAAACAAAAATATCACAAATAAGATAAAGTTGATGGCCAGCACTAGCAGGCATGCAAGGAGCATGTTTTTTCTCTCCATTGTGTTTCAATGGCTAAAATAATGCAATCAAATTAGTGCCAATTGAAAATAAAAATAATGCAAACTATTTGCAGTTGATCCCAATTCCCAAATAAAAAGATAGAGCATGCCCGAAGGCCATCAAGCTAAATATGTTAATCTTACCCACGGATGCGCTTTCTGAGATCATCATCAGAGATCTGTGTCCTTGCATATCCAAAAATGTGAACTTCACTTTCTTGCAGGAACCCCTTAAAGCGTCAAAATAAATGTTTAGAAAACAGCTTGTGTAAAGATAAAATAAAAATTCCAAATTATGTAGAGATAAGAGATCGACATGATCATCCCCATATCATCTCTATAAAACTATAAAGAGAACCAACAAAAAAGGAAAAAAAGAAGCCAGAGAAACACCATAAAAACACATGGAAGGCACGCACAGACACATAATCTTGTTATACAATATACCTGACGGTAGAGATTGAAGAGAGCAGGGAAAGTTTTCTTCTTGGCGAGATCACCGGAAGCACCAAGCACGATAATCGAGAGGCAACCAGTTTCAGGCACTCCATTATCACCGTCTCGTGCAAACGAGTCGCTTCTAAAGCTAGATCTCTTCTCCAGTAACCATTGACCCGAACCCATTTCCTAACTTTACTCAAACTCCTTGATCAAGTCCTTCGTCTAACTACATCGCCATCAATCACCCATCAAAAGAAATAACAGAATAAAATTTATTCACAACAGACAATCTCAACCCAGAACTCAACTAAATTTAACATCAGTAAAAGAATAAAAAGTCAACAACTTTACCAACAACACGGGTACCCTGCATGTAATAATTGTACTCTAGGAGTAAAAAAGGACACTTCAGCTTCTTTTTCTGGGTTTCGTCGAATTTAACGATAATACATAAAAGGGTATCCAAAAAACAGATAAAAAAGTCTTAAATCGAGCATCAAAACACATGGAACAAAAGGTTGCAAGAACTCACCAATCAAAAAAGCCACAAAGATAAAAAGGGCATTATTAAAATTCAGACCAGATAACGTGGAGGCAAAAATTTATCTGAAAAGGGAAAGGCGTCAGCAGTGAGCTGTGCTATATGTTTATGGAAACAGGGAGTCAGGAACATAGTGGTGTTAAAATGAAAATGTATTTGTTGGAAGAAAATTTATCGGATTGTCTGGTTTGAGAATTCAATGTTACCTCTAGCAATTGCATGATTCGTTGTAAATTTCGGATTTGTTCTATTGATTGAATGAATACGTTAAATGTGAGCAGAACTGTGATGGAAAAAAACTTGAACTTGGTTTCATTCCTTTACGGAGCATAAATTTGTAGAAATTAACACTTTTGTCTTTCAAAGCCAAAATAGAAACAAGGACTTTTAGATTAAATGTCAGACACCCAATTTTTTATATTTAAATTGCAATTCTTTTATAATTGTCACGAGTTCAAGTTACTTTTATATGTCTATGAGATTGTTTAATCCCTAGTTAGAAGCCTGTCCTACCTAAAATATGTTTGAAGTGGCAGTTGAGCACACTGAAACTGGATATATGTAAGACCTAACACAGTAAGTTTGACCTCGGAAAGTGATTTGAGTGGCAACTTGTGACATTGTTTCTTCTTCCATTCCAAGTCACCACCAAATAAGAAATTTTAAGTTCATGTTTCTCCTAACTTTTTGGAGGAAGCAGACCAAGAAAACAAAGCAAGGCATCTTGCATTTGGTTGAAGATGGAATCAGAGAGAAGTCCAAGTGTAAGCAATACATGTCGGGATAAATGCATGAATATAATGAGCAAGGAAAACCTGTGAAGTGAAAATACATTTTTAAGATACCAAATCTGCACTAATATTCACACAAGCCCTCTTGAAAGTACAAACAATGTTTGCAGAGAATCAGTCAGGTCAGTTAAATCCGTTGTAAACGTTGAACTCCAGTACAACATTGAACCAGTTGATATTCTAAAGAACATTCTTCCCATTGCTAACTAGCCAAGTGCATCCATTATCGATGGAGTAACCAAGTCATGGAATAAAAGTTGCTTGCGGCAACAGGAGTCTTCACTCAACCATTTGATTGTATTAGGAAATGCGCCAGCAGAATTACAGGAGGAAGAAGCAACAAAAGAGAAACTATGACGCTTGCTTGAAGGTTGATAGTATCACATTTTCAGCCATTTCGGTTTGACTGATTTTTTCCCAGCAGACTTTGGTTCTTGAGGAACCAGGGCCGGAACAGGTTCAGGTTCAGATTGAACAGGCTCCCTTGGTTCACAGATAACATCCAATCCTTTCAAAGACATAATTTCTTCATGAAGGAAGGGACCTGACTTAATGGCTATATCATCTTCATCTGAACAGCAATCTAAGAAACATACAGAAGGATATAAGCGAGACAAGCTGAGGGACTACTGATTGCAAACATAAAACTAGAATCAGGAAATAAATTTTACCACGGCGCCTGTAACTAGAACGTATTCAAATGATTGTTCTTCGGAAATGTTAAAAATGGCAGAAACAAGTTACAGAAAACTAGGATAAGTTAATAGAAAAGAGGATTGAGAAGTTTGTTGTTGGGAATCCTGAAAATTAGAATGAAGTATGAATTCTCAAATTCAATCCAAGAACTTTTCAAGAATAAAATGAAACTTATTGAGAGAGAAACAAAAAAGAACAATTTGTAATCCAAAGCTAGCAATAAATTTATGAACACAAAAAAGAAACGGGGATCAAAGGAATTCAAAGAATAAACTAACCTTTTGATAGGTCATACGAAAAATATACAATTGCACCAGGAGCAAAGCCAGCTGTATAAAAATCCTGTGAAAAGTCTTTTATTTGCACTTTTGGAGGAGTAGTATCTGCACTGACATATTCCATGCTTTAATCTTTCTGTTTTAGCAATAACTCAAAAATAAATCAGTAAAATGACTGCATCATATGTCAACAACAGCTTGTTTGCACATACATATATAGAAAGGTAATTCTGGTCGCGTAACTACTTTCACGAGAAGATCGACTAAGCTCTGGATCTTTTCTGATGGATGAAAAGTGGCCTCCAATGTGTGATTATCAGGAAAACGAATCCTCATAACTGCCTGAGCCCAAAATATATATATGTTAATTGAAAAACAAAAGGCAAACAATTGTAACCACATATGGTATCTGATTCCACTTTACAAACAGTTTAGATCCTAAAGTAGGCAATATGAAGTCTCTCATAGTATCCAGGGAGAACCTTTGTCAATCTTGATCGAAGAGCAGCTTCTTCTGCTTCTCGAATTTTTCTCGTCTTCAAATATTTTTCTGTTAAAAATTTCACAATTTGTTATAGTGATTCATGTAAATTATGAATAGAAACTGCAGTCAACTGAACAGATATGAGAGGTTAAAGGACAACCTTTTTCACACACACACAGGCCTTGATATTTCTAATTTATATGCAATTTTGGATCTTACCATCTTTCTTAGCTGCCATAAGTCGGTGATAGTCTTCTGCTGTGAACTCATAGAAGTCATCATTCTCCTCTGCTAAATGGGTAGATAGTATATAATTAGTACTCTCGCAAAAACTTTCCGAATCTAGAGATACCAAGGGTTAAAGCTACTATTACCATCGTTAGACATGTGATCTGGGGTTGAAGAGAGACTTGTTGTTTCAAAAACCCGGAGCTCTCGCCCATACTTCTCTTTTACAGCCGCAAACTTTGCCTGACATTAGAAATTGGCAACATCAGAACACACAAGGCACTAGCAAGTCCAAAGATCGAAGCTTTTTCACAAAATTTTCAACAAACAAAGAAATCAGAAAACTTTTTCGGCACAAAAAACAAAAAGGCAGCTACTTTGGCTGATTTTCGATGTCTGTTAACGGAGTTACGGACCCTACTAAAACGAAACAGACTGACAATCCAGATCGACTCACCTTATCTTCCATGGAGTTAATTGCAGTCGTCACCCTCCTTCTCTTCAGAGGAAAAACAGAGTCCACAACCATTCGCGTGGAAAGAGAGGCGTAATTTATGTAGATGTGTGTAATAATTTGTGTGTATATATAACGGTGATACAGAGTAGCAATGAAACGATGCCGAATATAATAGTATATATGTGTGCGCGTGTGTGTAAGGTTCGAAGTAATTCTGAAGTGGAGTCCAGATCCTCTGTCTAATATTATGGTGTTTTATCGTGTCTAATAAATCTTAGTCATTTATTTATATGGGTCTCGCATGAGTCTCACATAGGTTTCGCAAAATAAATGGCTGAGATTCCATGAGACAGAATAAGACAAAATAATATTGGACAGAAGATCTGGACCCCTCCTAAGTCCAGATCCTCTGTCCAATATTATGGTGTCTTATTGTGTCCAATAAATCTCAGCCATTTATTTATGTGAATCCCGCATGAGTCCCACGTAGGTTTCGCAAAATAAATGACTGAGATTCTACGAGACAGAATAAGACAGAATAATATTGGATAAAAGATCTGGACCCTCCTACAAGCTATAGTGTTTGGAATCAATGGTATAAGAGTTCCAGGTATGGGCCTAAGTATTTGCCCCACGTCGTGAGTTTGATTCCCCGTATCCACGAGGGTGCTTATCGGTTACTCCACCAATTTAATGCAGCAAAAAGATTTAAATCTAATGTAATTTTAAATTAATTAGTAAACTTTAAATTTAAACTAGTTAAAGAGTAAAAATTTTGATGAATAAAAAATCTAATCAATTCTACCGGTTTAATTGTAAAAATTTTAAATCGTCTATTTTCTAATTCAATTTTTAATTTTCTATTCGATTTATTTTAATAACTTTTATTTTTATTTTCTTGTGTCATTAGCAAATAAATTCTTTACTAGTTAAAGGTAAAGCTGGATATTAGACCTCCCTAGACTTTTCAGTGGGATTTTATTGAGTTGTTGATATAACTGTTATTGTTAAAAATCGATTAATTATTAATTAATTGGTTAATTTTTGTAAATTAAAAAGTTCTTATAAACTAAAATACATTAATTAAATTTCATTTAACAATATCTTTTTTAATTAAACTTCAAAAATTTTAACCAGAATATAATATTTTTTAATTATATTTCAAATTCTTTATTTTTATTCAATTTTTGGGTATTTTAAGGCGGTATAATCTCAATTGAATCATTTAAACCTTAAATCTCTTGTTTTATCGATTTAACTTCTTATGTAGCTTTTAAAACATTGAATTTTTTTTCTAAAATATGAGGTTTGAACTTTGAAGAGATTTATAAATATTCAAAAGTACTTTATTCAGTTTGTATCCGTCTAAGTCCCCTGGACCTGATGGGTTTACGACAATGTTGTTTAACAAACACGGGATATTATAGGACAACTCTTCACAAAAGTTGTCTTGGAATTTTTTAACTCTTCTCAGTTGCTTCAGGAAATAAACCATACATTTATATGCGTGGTTCCTAAGAAACAGACCCCTGTACAATGAATGACTTTAAACTCATCCCATGTTGTAATATTGTATATCAAGTGATCTCCAAAATACTTGTTGAGTGTCTTAAACTTGCTTTATATGGAATTGTGAGTATTGCTCAAAGTGCATTCCTCTCTGGTAGATACCTCGGTGATAATGTGCTTTCGATAAAAGAATTAATGAAGAATTATACACCGGGGAAAAGAATAAATAGTTGCTTGCTCAAGATAGACTTTCTCAAAGCCTTTGATACCCTCAATTGGGGATTTATTCATATATGTCTTCAAGCTCTAAATTTGCCCACGCAATTTATTCAATGGATATTTGTCTACATACAAACTTCCTCCTACAGTGTGTTTGTTAATGGAATCCCAACAAGGAGGTTTAAAACAGCTAAGGGTATCAGACAAGGGGATCCTTTATCCCCTTATCTGTTCACCCTTGCTATGGAGGGTTTTTCACGGCTTCTAAATAAGATTATCCTCTGCAATGGTAACTTCAAGTTCCACTCTCAGTGTCAAACGGTTATTCTTACCCACCTCATGTACGCAGATGATTTAGTCTTGTTATATGGGGCTGATCAACATTTGGTTAATATGTTGATGCATGTTTTAGACTTGTTTACTAGCTGGTCCGGACTAAAAATCATCATTGATAAGAGTCAACTTTACATTTCAGCCAAGGTTTTGAAACTTGGACCGGACATCGAACCGGAGGCTTTACTGGTCACCGGTTCGACCGGTTCAACCACCGATCGAACCGGTGTGACGTCATAATTATGCAATAATTATATTTAATTATATATAATATTAGTAATATTAAAAAATAGAAAAATATACCCAATAATATAAAAAATAAAAATTAAAAAATTCATTGAACCAGTGGTCGAACCGGACCGATTCGATCAGTCAATTGACTAGTTTTTACCGGTTTTCACTGGTTCAATTACGAACTGGTTTTTAAGAGTCATCGGAACTAGATAACCGACCGGTCACCGATCGAGCCGGTCGAATTGGCCAGTCGGATTCGGATTTTAAAACAATGATTTCAGCAAACGTAGGAAACCAGACTATCATAAATGACATAACTGGATTACAAATTTGCTCTTTTCCATTCAACCACTTAGGGATTCCTATCACCTGCTCCAAGACAAAATATTTCGATTGCTTCCTTATAATTCAAAGGATGAAAACTAAAGTGTTGGCATAGCAAAACTGTTTCCTATCTTATATGCTGCTATCTCTGTTCTTAACAGTATGCACATCCACTGGACTTCACAAGTTGCACTTCCAAAAAAAGTAATAAAGGAGATGGATAGAATAATGAAAATGTACTTATGGTCTCGTCAGCTAGGTGATGCTAGGAAAGCCAGGATTGAGTGGTGTGAAGTCACCGTTCCAAAAAAGCATGGAGGGCCAGGTATAATCCCTATCTCTAATATGCAAAATGTTATAATGTCCAAGAGACTTTGGAGGCTGATAACAGATCAAAAGGCTATGCGGATTGAATGGATAAATGAGATTTACCTGAAACATATAAATATATGGCAGGCTGATTTTTCAAGAGAGGGGTCTTAGATGCTTAAGCATACGATCTCAAATATATCCTTATATCAAGAATTGCATTGGTAATGGGGAAAGAACATGGATATGGTTTGACAATTGGCTTAGTATCAGTCTATTAATCACCTCGATTGAATTTCAACATCTTCAAAATAGGATGCCCCTCCGTCTTAAAGTTTCTTCATTGATAGTTTATGGATCTTGGCATGGAAACCTCAGGGGTTTTCAATCCCTTGTACCTTATTTACCTTCAATAAGTGCAATCCATAAAGAAGACGCAATAACTTAGACGTTGAATTTGAACGGGGAATATTCTAATCGATCTTGTCATATGATATTCATGAACTCTACAGTGATAGTCCCTTGGTTTGAACTAATATAGAGGGACACAGTGTGCCCAAAGGTAGCTTTTATAACTTGGATTGTGATCAATAATAGGCTAAGAACGAAGAGACAATGGCGTGGAAGTGAGGATAACGTATGTCTCTTATGTATCGAGTGATTGAAGATCGGGAGCATCTTTTGTTTTTGTGCAGTTTCTCCAAAGCTGTATAGAGTCGTGTGTTGCTCATGTTACCAGAGAATGACAACGAATACAATTGGGAGCAAGTTCTAAACTGGATTATTAGGAAATCTGATAGAGTAAGGATAGGGAAATTCCAGAAAAACAGATTGTATGTATTGATGAATCGCTTTAGAGCTACTGCTCCCC
>JANIPN010000218.1:4056087-4068899 GCA_027478595.1 Erythroxylum anguifugum | reverse complement strand
ATAACAATTTCCGTATAATAATAATAATTAATCAAAATATTAGATACTATTTAATTTGTTATTTATTTTCAATTTTTAAAAATATTAGATACTATTTAATTTGTTATTCCAACTAAATAATAATAAATGCTTATTTTCAAAAACACGATATCAAAAAATATCAAGACCATAGAGATTCCATTAACTATTTTTTCCTCTTAGTTCTGGCATTAGTTGGGTGTGAGCCAAAAGTTTGAGGATGGGAACAAAAATTTTTGTCCTTTCTTTTTTAGAGGAACAAAAAATTTTATTTCTGTCATCCGAAGACGGAGGACAAAAATTTGAGGACAACAACTAAACATAAGGGAGGGACAGGATTTTTCTGTTTTATCTTCTGTCTCCACTAACAAGGACAACAACCAAACATTGCGTAAAGAAACAATATCGCATAATCCCTTAATTATGAGTATCAAGGAGTTGTTTACTCAAAATTGAGTAGTTTTATCTCGTCCTATGCCGATTGGCTCACCAACTTTACTGTTTATTTTGAATCAGGGATTACTACTTTTAATACTGCCTATGCACCTATAAGGTATCTCTCTATCCTATTAGAGGATATGTCTGATAGGTTTGTTTCCTTAGGTTAGATATGTAATGTGTATAGTTTGTTCTTTCCATTTCATTAAAAAAAATTGAATCGAAAAAAAAATTATAATTTTTAACTGTTTAATTTATTTTAAATAGTTTATAAAAGAAGAATAACTAATTTTTTATAAACATAAATTTATACTTTTAATTTTAATTTTTATATTTATAATACAAAGTATACAGAGCTTTTTTTTTTTTTTTTGGTAATAAGTATACAAAGGTTTGGTTTCGCGTAAACAGAGGGACGAAACAAATCTGTCAGCAACTATAATAAACAGAGTTCTTGAAGATCTTAAGAATCTCAGATCCAGGAAACTGTAATTCGATTTCTACTTTAACAACTCATCTACCATTACCTTCATTTGTGTTGTTATGTAAAATCTTCTGGTTAATAATAGTTAATGGTGAGCTAGCAGCCATTTCCTGGCCACCTCCTAACCAACTCTATGATATTACTCTTCAAAATGCTTTAAAAAACCAATCTTTCAGACTTTGACTTCTTGGAATCTCTCCATAGTCGACGAAATTTAGATCTTTGAGAGATGCCCTTTTAGAATCAGGCCTTGAAATCCAGCCCCAATGGCCAAATTCATGGTTCTGATGCTTCTTTTCCTGGCGTGCTGGTTGCTGTTATTTGTTGGCGGCGAATCGAGTGTGGAAGCGGGTCGTAGGATCCACACGCTGTTCTCTGTGGAGTGTCAGAATTACTTTGATTGGCAGACCGTGGGGTTCATGCATAGCTTCAAGAAGGCTCGACAACCCGGACCCGTAACCCGACTCCTGAGCTGTACGGACGAGGAAAAGGAGAATTACAGAGGAATGCATTTGGCTCCCACTCTCGAGGTGCCCTCTATGAGCAGACACCCCAGAACTGGCGACTGGTGAAGCTCTCTGTTTCATTAGTCATTCTTAGAACACTAAACTGTAGTGTCTTCTTCTCCCTACTAGCTTTGTGGTGGAAGTCTTGGATGAAGCATCTGTGCTTAGATTCTTAGAGCTGACGTTTTTGTCGTTCAAATTTATTTCCTTTTTAACAACTGACCCGACATCTTTGACTATTTTGGCAAAGCTACAAGAGATAAGGATTAAGTGGTTTTATGCTCCTTGTTTCTTGGTTGGTGTGAACTGCTTTTCTGATTTAGTTTATGCATATCAAGTTCCGTCCCATTGTTTTGCAAAATGAAACAAATGAGAGATTGTCACCAGTCAACTGCATTCATCTTTTTTCACGTTAGCTTCTTCTCTTTAGTTTCAATGACGGAATAGATTTTAATGATTTTCTTGCTATTAATGTCCTCGCCCTTCATTCTGTTTTACAGATTCCTTGGCTGTGACCTTCCTTACCAAGATGTCCTGCTGTCATGTGTCTTTGAATGAGAATTCAAATCAGTTCTTCTTGTCTCTTTCTGTGAGCTTGTTTTCTTTTCAATGAAGAGTTGTCTTAAGATGCCATATTTTCACTATGCCTGCAGGTACCCTGCAATCAACAAACCTGCTGGAATTGTTCACTGGCTTAAACATTCTAAAGACGCAGATAATGTTGATTGGGTTGTTATTTTAGATGCAGATATGATCATTCGAGGTCCAATTATACCTTGGGAGCTTGGAGCTGAAAAAGGAAGACCTGTTGCAGCATACTATGGGTACTTTCTTAGGCATTTAGTTATCAATATGGATTGGCTGAGAAAAACAAGAAACTTTTCCCTTGACGAATTGCTGAAATGATCATTGCAAACTTATTTTCAACCTATCAGTGGTGTTTCTAAGCTATTGCATAATGTTCTCACTGTCATGTCTATGCACAATTTTCCATTATAGTAGAGAACAATTCTGATGCAATGTGATCTTTCTCGTAGATAGAATTAGATAATATTGGGCATTTGGACGATGAAGTCAACCACATTTTTGGAATAATGTGGACCAAGTCTCATGTTGTTTTCCATTTCAGTTAATAATTTATGGCTGTATATTCACTTTTTTTTGTATTTAAGTTATCCCTTCTTATGATTTTCAAAACAACATATGATGCATAATAGGTACTTGATCGGATGTGACAATGTTCTGGCTCAATTGCACACAAAGCATCCTGAGCTATGTGACAAAGTTGGTGGGCTTTTAGCCATGCACATAGATGATCTTCGAGCATTAGCACCATTGTGGCTCGCAAAGACCGAAGAAGTGCGGGAAGATAGATCTCATTGGGCCACCAACATAACTGGCGACATCTATGGTCAAGGATGGATAAGTGAGATGTATGGCTATTCATTTGGTGCAGCTGAAGTAAGGATTTGTCTTAATTTCACGCCAAGTTACCTTCTATTTTGCACCAACTATGTTTGCAAGTATTGTTTATCTGTTGTTCTTATTTTTGTCCGTTCAGGTTCGACTTCGGCACAAAATTAATGATGATTTGATGGTCTACCCAGGGTATATTCCACAAGAGGGTATTGAGCCTATTTTGCTTCACTATGGCTTGCCATTCAGTGTTGGAAATTGGTCCTTCAGTAAATTAGACCACCATGAAGATAGTATTGTCTACCAGTGTGATCGGCTATTTCCTGAGCCTCCTTATCCTAGAGAGGTATGAAAACAAAAGAAAGAACATGGTTTGGAGTGTCTTTTGGGATCTAAATTTGACCCTTTCCAAGCATATGTCTTGTCCTTGCTTTTAGTGGTAGAGAAGTATAAGAATTTGACTATTGAAGCTTTTGATTGTTTGCTTGCAAACCCCATTGGATCACCATGATATTACAAAAGAAGACTTCATGAGCTAAGCTAGAGTTTCTTAAGGCCAATTGTGTATCTTCATTTATGCAGGTGCAAGCAATGGAAAATGATCCAAATAAAAGGAGGGGCTTGTTCTTGAGTTTAGAGTGTATAAACACTTTGAATGAGGGCCTTCTTTTACAACATGCTAGAGACGGATGTGAGAGGCCAACATGGTCAAAATATCTGAGCTTTTTGAAGAGTAAAACTTTTGCTGAATTGACTCGACCAAGATATCTTACTCCCAAAGATGGAGAAGCTAAAGAAGCGAAAAAAGAGCAGGAAGAAGTTGATGAACCTCAAAAGGCACATCCAAAGATCCATACTATATTCTCCACAGAATGTACAACTTACTTTGATTGGCAGACTGTAGGACTTGTACACAGTTTCCACCAGAGCCGTCAGCCTGGGAATCTCACACGCCTTCTCAGTTGTACAGATGAGGACTTAAAGCAATACAAAGGACATGATCTGGCTCCCACTCATTATGTTCCTTCCATGAGCCGGCATCCACTAACAGACGATTGGTAATTTAACTCTGCCATTTTGTGTCATTTTATCCATAATCAACTACTGTAAGTAACTGAATTTGGATTGACATCCTCTGATGAAATTTGGTGGTCTGGAAGGAGCCTACATAATGTTGTAGCTGAAAAGCACTAGAGACAGCCCTTTGTTTCTGTAAATGATGGTAGGAGCTCCTTCTTGGAAATTTATATGTTGCACTTGTGACCTTGTGTCTACCTCCCTAATAGAAGTTGCTAGTCCTGATGAAAGTGATTCTAGGATGGAAAAATAGAAATAGCATTGCCTTTTCTGGCATGTTTGTCTCAACTGGCTACTTTTGGACCTTAAACTTCTGCGATCATGGTTCTGTGCCTCAAACTTGGCATTTTCCACCAGAAAATCTTGTCCCATATTCCCTTAACAGGTGCATTAAATTAGAAGACCCAAAGAGGATCTAATGCAGCTGGAAATCTTTTCTTTTGTAAATATTTCCTTCTTTTCTATTTCAGGTACCCGGCAATTAATAAACCTGCTGCAGTTGTTCATTGGCTTAACCATGTAGACGTTGACGCTGAGTTCATTATTATTCTTGATGCTGACATGATCATGAGAGCTCCAATCACACCATGGGAATTCAATGCTGCACGTGGCCGCCCTGTATCGACGCCCTATGAGTAAGTCAAGTTTTTATGCCCTTGCAGTGTTTAATTAATGGAAATTATGCATGGTTTGGTTTATCTCTCTCTCTCTCTTAATTCTGGCACACTACTGTAATGGAGTGATTACACACCTAATAAGGTCAGTAACTTTATGCTTCCCAGTTACCTTATTGGCTGTGACAACGAGCTTGCAAAAATCCACACACGCAACCCTGATGCTTGTGACAAGGTTGGGGGTGTAATAATTATGCACATAGATGATCTTCGACTGTTTGCGCTGCTATGGTTGCACAAAACAGAGGAGGTCCGGGCTGACAAAGCTCATTATGCTACTAACATAACAGGAGATATATACTCGTCAGGCTGGATTAGTGAGATGTACGGTTACTCATTTGGCGCAGCAGAGGTATTCATTTCCTTTACATCCCATCTTTACTTATGCTGCAATCATTTGTTCTGTAGTTTTCTCATAGAAATCCCAAAGGGAGTTGCACTTGTTAACTTTAGTGTTTATACAACATTAATCTTCTGATAGGAGTGGATGGTTAATAGCCTTTACTTGATAATTCCAGTAATTGTAGAATTCCAACAGGTATGTTTTGTTACCTTTTATGACTTAATTATTTATTCTTTGTGCACAGATGAATCTACGCCACATTATCAATAGTGAGATATTAATATATCCAGGATACATCCCCGACTATGGGGTAAAGTATAGAGTTTTCCACTATGGACTAGAATTTAAAGTTGGGAATTGGAGCTTTGATAAAGCAAACTGGAGAGATCATGATATTGTCAACAAATGCTGGGCTAAGTTTCCTGAACCTCCAGATCCTTTAACTGTGGATCGAACTGATCACAACAATCTCCAGAGGGATCTACTTAGCATTGAATGTGCAAGGGCACTTAATGAAGCATTATACCTTCATCATAAGAAGAGAAACTGTCCCGATCCTAGCTCCTTGTCCAGCTCAAATTGGGATGATAAGAAGGAAATAGGGAGTTCGAGGAAATTTGGTAGGTTTACAGGAACTGATGCTGTAAGAAGCAGCCCTATGCCAATCAAGCATTCCGAGGAGTCATCTCTTGATGCAGCAGACGGGCTAT
Organism: Erythroxylum anguifugum; assembly: GCA_027478595.1. Taxonomy (NCBI): domain Eukaryota; kingdom Viridiplantae; phylum Streptophyta; class Magnoliopsida; order Malpighiales; family Erythroxylaceae; genus Erythroxylum; species Erythroxylum anguifugum. The sequence continues at coordinate 4,063,233 of JANIPN010000218.1, read as the reverse complement.
TTGGTTCTTTTAGGGTTTGGGTTGTTGCTTTATGGGTGATTTCTGGTTTGGGTTTCTTAGCAGTCATGTTTATGGTGTTTTCAGGTCATAAAGGCAAGGGAACCAAGAGTAAAAGTTACAGAAATAGGAGAAGAATTTCGTATACAGGTTTATTCGACACCGGTAGTGGTCGTGATAAGCTTGGGAACAATGTTGATGCATCTTTGTAACATTAAAACTTTCATGGAAAATACTACAATGATTTTTTTCTGACTCGACATACTAAACTTAAGAAAGCCTGGAGGCAAAATTTGGAAACTTTATGCTGATATACCAGAAAACTGTGTTGGCAGAACTATTACTATTTGATTCAAGTTTTATCTGTTCTTTCTGTTATTGCAAGCTTCTGACATTGATCATATCTTTTCCATTTCTTCAAAGAATGTGACAAAACAAAAAAATGAAAAGGGCCTTGAGAGTAATACTTCTGCAAGTTGTTTTCCAATCTGGTGTATGCGTTTGCTGATCATTACAGGTCTTACATCTGTTATATCCTCGCTTTGTAAAAGTGACTTACAGATACCCATCTCAAATCCACCACCATCTCTGTGATAGTCCTAGAAAGAAAGGTTTTGATGGGTAGTAAAGAAAGTTTTTGTTGGGAAGTAATATCTTCAAATACTAACTTATATTCAGCTAATTCTCCACACACCCAATTTGATATTTGTTTCAGAGGCAGAAGAAGCAAGCCTTTTTTTTCCGAGTCTCTGTTTTCTTGAAGTTCAAATCAACTAACAAAAGTAGACCGTTGGGTCACCATGTGGGCCCCGAACCAGTTGAAAAAAGCTTGGAGCTTTCGAGGTATGGTCTGTGGACTGTGGACCCAACCTTCTTGCAGAATGCACCATAAAAGCTTGGAGCTTTCCTTTTTCTTCCTCGTTTGTATATACTAACATTTCCCTGCTCTGCCTTTTCCACTCACTGCCATGGACCCAATACTTCTTTGAAATTCAAATTTAAAACGTCTCGGCGCTTTTGATCTAAACATAGACAAAACTACAAAGTTCAACTGAACACATTATTACAGAAAAAAACCAAAGAGCTGTTATTTTTCATTCTTGTATTGTATTGAGGTCTGTTCAGACAGCCAGTGTCATGGGGGAGACAAGTTGTCTCATGCGACCATTTTCATATGCTGCAGGTTTTTCTTCCATTGAAGCCTCCGAGGTACTGTTCATGAAACTGCATCCTGTATCCCATATTTGGCGTTTAAGTAGACTAATCATTGGGTTGTAAGAACTCGCCGAGATATTTAATGGGTTCTCTAAAGTTCTTCCTTTGGTCTACTCGTAAGCACCTAAATCGCTTGCATTTTGAACTCCAATGACTAAAGAAGCTCTTGTGTCGCAGGGTAAATCAGTTCATGCTCTTGGACAATCAGTCTCTTTTGGAAGGTTCACGTCAGAATCATTATCTTGGGAAAAATGGTCAACTTTCTCTCACAACAAGTACGTCGAAGAGGCTGAGAAATTCTCGCGTCCTGGTTCAGTTGCACAGATGAAAGCTTTTTTTGAAGCTCATTACAAGAATTTAGCCGCAAGAAAGGCAGCAGCTTTGCTTGAGCAAGCAAATTCCGTTGCAAGTAATGTGCCTGAACCAGAAATTAAAACTGAGGTTCGTGATACTTCAACTCCAGATTCAGAAATGATGACCCCAAAATCAGATGCAAATAGTGAAAGCACAAAGGTTAGAGAAGTTGATTCATCGATCAAAAGTCAGGTTCTTGTGGAAAATTCTGTCAAGGTCGAACCTTCAAGCCAGGTTGAAGTTGTTGATAATGAGGAAGAGGTTAAACAGATGGATCTTAGTGGATCAAAACAAACGGAGAAGCCTCTACTGAAGGTAAGCAATACCAAATTTGCCAGTGATTTCTTGTTTTTAACTCCACATACATCTACAAGTTGGTATGTCCCCTTGTTTTAGCAGGATTTCGTTTCCAGTAAAGATGATTCAGCATCCATGAGCAAGAAGAAACTTTCTGTTTCTTCATCAAAGTCGTCGATTCGTGGAAAAGCAGCAAAGCTGCAGCTTTCACCAGCTAAACAGGCACCGGCGCTTCGTCCCAAAAAAGAAAACATCTCCACTCCAACTCCAATCAACAAGAATTCAGCAATATCTACCCAAATGTTGATGAATTTCACTCCTGTCAGGCAACTTAATAGAATAACTTCAACACTTATCAGGAAGATTGACAGTACCAGCGTTTCTTCCAATTATAAAGCGTCCAAAGACTTCTCAACACCTCTTAGGACTCCAACCAAGGTGCATTCTTATATGCGATTCTGCTTCAAAACTATGCACACACACTCACCATTTTTCTACTCCGACATTCTCAAATCACTAATATTGAGATACCATTTGTCCTTGGATCGCAGACTTCATTAATTAAGGAGCGTAAAATGCAACCCATTTTCACCCCTCTATCAGAAAACAGAAGGTATCCTACTCCAGTCTTTTGAACTGGAGTTAAGAAGCGAACATAATTTTGAAATTGATATCTCTACTTCCAAACCTCGTGTATTTATGTGTTGTTTTCCATTGCAGGGCAACTACACCTCTTCAAACCTCAGCCTGTGGAAGCAAAACAGGTCGCCCCAAATGGAATTTCTTTCCAACAGAGTAAGTAGTTCCACTCCACAAAAGTTTAATGCATTGGTTTTGAATCATCAACTTGGTCTAGGGAACCCTTTTATACGGTTGCTAAGGGACACCTATCAAGCTACCAGATTCAACACTCCTGAAATTTTTTCCACATCAAGTTGGAGAGTTGAGATAAAAGTAACAGAATGATGGCTCATGTTCAGGAGATGATAGTTTGCCTAGTCTATATATATTCACTAGGCAGCTAAGCTTCCTCCTAATTTGTATGGATACTTTGCAAATATGTTTGAGATCATAAAATAATGTATTTAAATCGCATGATAAGTATTTAATTAAAAATATAAATAAATAAAAATTCATCATAACTAAATTAGGAACAAATTTTATTACTAAAAACAATAAATAATTTAAAATTAACAATAACTGATATTAACATTCAAAGCTATCCTAATTTATTAAAAAATATAAGAAATTATTACTTAAGAAAAAGAAAAGAAGACAATAAAAAGGAGAATTAGTATGAATTTCCACTCCATAAAGGCCTCTCAAGATATACAAATTGCTTTCTCAAGCCCTATATATATATATATAAAAGGAGACAAATAGTAGATCGTTATTGTAAAAAGAAAAATTATAATAGTTAATGATATAACAATTAAATATTTAATTATAATGGTTAGGAATTTGTAAGTTTCCATATATTTTGACTTATATAACATATATATAGATGGCAATATAAGTTATTTTACAATAAAATTTGGATATGTTCATACCAGCTGTTCAAAGTTTATGAGTGGCAGCAGAAACAAATCTCAATCTCCCAAGATATCTACACCTTTCAACTTGAGGACTGAAGAAAGAGCTGCAAGAAGAAAGGAGGCAAGCAGTAGAGTGTTCTTTATACCAGTCTTCATCCTCTTTTTCTGTTCTTTTGGAAATATTTGTGAACCAACTTTACTGCTTCTGCATGCTTCTGATATTTTCCCCTATGATTTCAGAAGCTGGAAGAAAAGTTCAATGTTGATCAGGCACAAAAAGTGCAGTTGCAGGCCACCCTCAAGGTAAATATACCATTGCAAGGTCTTCTCTTACAGCTTGCAGATTGCCGGAAGTATATTCTAATGCAAGTTAAGCCAAATATCCATAAGAAGCTGACATTTTAATGTCAATCCAACCAAGAAATTTTTATTCTGATAAGGCAATTCTCTCGTATTTTGAGCTATGGTAGTATTCTTATGGTGTTCAGATAGAAAGGTTAAACTCTTCTCTTTCTGCTAACTGTAAAGCATGATGCTGTTAAGATGGAAGGAGATTTCACTCAGAAAGTATAATTTGCTAATTTCTTTGGTCAGGAGAAGGCAAAAAAGGAACTTAAAAGATCTTGTCAAAGCCTTTGCTTCAAGGCGAGGCCTCTACCCAAATTTTACAAGGAGAGAGCAGTATCAAGTAAACAGATTGAAACGGTATCATTCTAGCTCATTGTTATGTGTTTTCTTCAATCGTATTCAACCATAGTTCCTGTTGCTCTATCAGTACTGTGACAAAGTTTCATCTTTTGTGTTCCTAGCAGGTTCCGTTGACGCAATTTCGCTCACCTGAGCAAGTAGGAAAATCCTATCCTACTGCGATGCAGAATACCACCCCTCAACTACTTCAGAGACCCTCTGTGAAGACTAGCGGCTCCAAGCAGGCCATGGAGAAGAACAGTCACAAGCCTCATTCTTTAAGTTCACATCTCAAAAGATATGCTCGCGAGAATACTTCTCCAAATATTCAGTGCAAATGAGCAAACATTGTAAATTGCAGTCACACTTGTGTAGGACAATCTTCAATCTTTTTCCTGCCAGAAAAAACTGAAGCAATCTGCCAAACTGGGTTTGCTAGGGAAACTTGATCTCCTCCTACAAGTATGGCAAATTCATAAATGTAACGAGGAGGTTAGTTCTGTAGTAGTTTTTGTTTAACATTGATACTGTAACGGGATAACAGTGTCCCACGGGGAAACCATAAAAGTTTAGAGTTCTGAAATTGATGTGTAGAGGAAACCACAACAGTTTGCTTTTGCTGTTTTGCATTCATTAATTCACGCAAAGCCAGCTAGAATGAAAGGACAAATTCATTATTCCTTCTTCGGAAAGTGTAAAAGTGAATTTCAAATCTTAACCAAATGCAAGAGGTCATGATTGAAAGGAAAAAGACAAGGAAAAAGAAAAGAAAGTAGAAGTTATATTCTCTCTACGTCTCCTTCTTTGATTTCTGTCATACATATCTCTGGCAATTACCTATGGCGATCAGTGAATTGACATCCATTGACAACCTGGTCTTTTTGTTACAGAACAACTCACAAATTGATCTTGTAAAAAAGCATTTTTAACAATTTCAGCTTCCAAAGATTACATCTTTCTTTTGATTAAAGATGATAAAAGCAAGCAAACATCAGACTTCTGCCACCCAACACTAACAATCATCTCCCTCAACTTGGCCCCACCTCAATCCCACATCACAGGAGCTCTTATGATCATCGTCGCCATCTTGATCTTCATCACTATGATTTTCCATTTTCATTCCGACCTTCACCATTCTCACAGATGCAGACTTCAACTTTTGGTCTCCTTTTGTTAGAATAAATAAGGATATGTTGGGGAGTTTAGGATGGAATGAAATGGAATAGCAATTAATGGAACGGAATAGACTGGAGTAGAATGGAATGGAACGGAATAGACTGGAGTGGAATGGAATGGAATGGAATGAAATGGGTCATTTCATTGTTTGGAAGTTTAAATAAAATAAGAGAGGGATTCCTTTGACCATTGTTTGGAAGTGATACTAAAAATGAATGGAATGAAATGACTTGTAATATTTTTTTTTTCTAAAATTACCCTTGTAATAAAATATGCATAATTGTCATGAAACTATTTTAGTAACCCCAAAGCATTTCAAATTGTAGGATGTCCAGAATATAGTTTTGTCATTTTCCTATATAATCAATCAACTTTCTTATTCTTTTTCATTAACCCTCATTGCACTGTACTCTTCGTTAGGCATATTCATACACAACTAAGAGTCTGTTTGGTTGAGCTTTTATCAATTGAGCTTTTGTCAATAGAGATTTTCTGAGAAGAGCTTTTTTTAAAAAACAGTTGACTGTCGATTAAAATAGATTGTAGTAATTGAAATAAGGGTCATACTTTCGTTGAGGTTGACCAAGAAAGCCCCCCTATTGCGTTAGCTTCTTAAAGAGAGTCTTATTGTAATGTAGGACACATATCCGTAGGATGCCTAGGGAATGAGCATATTCTGCACTCTTATTGATTGCAATTGACCTACAATCATTTGACGAACTAGAGCGATTATATCATATACTTGAATCCCCTTGAATTAGAACAATGAGTTTAACTACACATAATTGTTACTCCAATAACAAAATTAGAAGAAAGACTAAGAATTGTTAAAAACGTAAAAAGAGAGGACCCTTTTTCTTGTTGCGAGGAACGTCTCTTTTAATGGTGAAGTCTTCGAGTCGAATTCTAACTCTTCAAATGATCAGCCTTATCTACTGCATCAATTTCTTCACTTTATCCAAAATTTGTCATTATCATCAATAGTATCCCAATTTCATGCAATTTTTACTTTTTATCTCCTAAAACAAAACAAACATTAATTTTAACATTTAAGCATAAAAATAAATTTAAAATAAAGGAGTTAATATCAAATAACATGTCAAGATAAGATCTTATCACTATGAAAAGGTTAAAAACTAAAGACAAAATTGTGGGATTAAAGACAAATTATGGGGACTATGTTGTAGTGAGCTTGAAAGCATTGACCATCTTTAGTTATTCAGCCTCCGTTTGGACTAGTATCCAACATATACACTCTTAGCCTCTACTTTCATGAATTAGATTGGAACAAAATATTAGGTTGAGTTGATCATAAATTCAGATCAATAGGAAAAGATAGAGTTTGCTTAAGCCTCAGCTTCAACAACATATCTATTTCATTTAGAAAGAAAGAAATTAGAGAGTTTTTAATACGATCAACACAAATAAGCATTCTCTTAGCTCACGAGTTACATTGTTCGATACGAGAAATATCGGTAGCGCTTCACATACAAGAACAACTTAGCTCTTTTTATAGAAGATAATGGAATCTCATAAATTAAGTATTTTTGCAGAAATGTTATAAAAGCTTTGTTTTCATTCTCGCTTAATTCAGCTTTGTAAAGACTTATTGATGCCTTTTATGGGTTATGATGAATTCTTTTATATTTAAAAAAATGCATTATCATATTTTTTGAATAATGTAAAAATAATTTTACAAAAATTTTACCAGTTTGCTTTGACGGAATAGCCATTCTATTCCGTTTGTATTCCTATTTCATTCGTTAAGCTTGCGTTTGGTTAAAAATAAGTTGAGAATAGCTAATCTTACACAATACGCATTCAGTAAATTTCAAGAATAGGCAATACCCTTCTTCACCTATCTTTTTCTATTCCACGAAAACGT
>JANIPN010000218.1:4041029-4055987 GCA_027478595.1 Erythroxylum anguifugum | reverse complement strand
CGTAAAACGTGTTTGTTTTAAACCAAACGTTGGTTTAATAATTACCGAAGAATACGATAGGAATAGAATTTCTAATCCCTCGTACCAAACAAGCCGTTAAATAGAGACTATTTTACAAAAGATGAAAGTTACAGATTTTGGCCCAAAGCTACATCTGTCGAGTCCTAACGCTTCCAGTCCCAAACGACCGCCACGCACGGCGTTTCCTCTACCGCTACCACTGCCGGAGCGCGTGCGCTTTCTCTCTCTCTCTATAGCGAGCTGGCTAGCTCTTCTCAATTCCCAAAGAACCTAGAAAAAGGAAATCTTTAGTCCTTGAAATGGCTACTTCACTAATGTCTAGAACCCTCAACTCAGTGAAAAACCTCAAACTCCTCGCACCATCCTCATCGATAACTCGTCGTCTTGCCTCAACCGCTACCGTACATCAGCAACCGCTTTCCGATGGTGATTCTTCCTCCTTCACCTTCAACGACGCCGCCACCAGCGCTGCAGCCTCCTCCAGCAGTGGTAGTGATGTCATATTCGTGAAGACGCCGGATTTTAGTGCGAAGAAGGAGACGGTCGCATCCACCGTGACAATGCCGCCATCGTTCATGTCGGGGTCGGTGTTGGGTAAGAGATTTTACAAGCAGGTGACTACGAGAGTGGCGGATGATGAAAATGGGTGGACGGTGATACTTGATTATAGAACGCTTAAGACCCCGTCTAAAAGGCCTCTCAAGTTGCCAACTTTAGCTCTTGCTAAGGCCATTGCTGCTGAATGGGATTATCAGGTATGTTTACGGATTGACTATTCTTTTTCCCCTTTTGTTACTCTTGTGAAGAGTTGCGTTTTCTTGTAGTTTTTGTTAAGGGTATGTTAGGATTATTATCTGCGGAGCCAGTTAGTTTTGCTTCATGATGTTACTTTATTATAATTAGTTCAAACGGGAATTGGACAACTGGGATTTTGTTCCTTTGATCCGGGGATGTGTTATGTGTGTGTTTGAATCAGTTTCTGTGGATCTATGCTAAACTCAAGTGGCTTTTTTTTTAGATGACAATTTGGTCTCATCTTTTTGGACATGTGAATTGGGTATTTGTGGTCTGACTGTAGCATTCTGTTATTTCAGTTGAGCTTTTCAACGCTCATTGAACTCAAGTAGGATCAACTCAAAAGTTGAAATAGGGTTTTTCCTTTGTTCTTATTTCTGTTTTTCATTGATTTCATCTGTTACTATGAATGGATTTTTTAAATTCTGGATCGTTGTAGGATATTCTCCAGTTGAAGCATGTACTGACTAGTTAACTGTTATGGCAGACAGATGGTATTAGGCCTTTCACAATGCCTCTAATGAAACTTGCGTGTACTGCGTTGGAAAGAGTTCCACTTACAAGGCAAAAGATTATTGAGGGCTTGATGCAGAAATTTAATCAAGATTTAGTCTTTTGTCGGGCTCCGGATGACAATGATCTCACAAGCGGTGTGTATGGTATGTTACCATTTGATCTTCACAATGTTTTATTTCCTTTCTGAGCTTTATAGCTTCTTCTTTAATATTAACTCAATATAATTTCTGATTTCTTATTTTCCCCATGACATGTAAGTTAATTTTCTGTTTTATTGATACATCGGAATAAGCGGCTAGATAATATGGGGTACCCTCCCTTTTCCCAAATCATATCCTACGCTAGTGAGGAGTTGAAGCCATGACCACATGGTCGCAGAAAGAGAGTTCCAACCACTGGGTTGCTACTTCAACCTGAAGTTTATTTTACTTGTTCACTATCTTTATGTAACTTGGTGAAGTTAATTCTTAGTCATACTGTTTCCAGAGATGATGCAGTGAATATGTTAGTGCTGCTCACTTTTTGCATAGTTGGCTCATTAAAGATATACTCTGGTCTGAAATGAATTGTTAATTTTTTATTTCTATTTCTTCTGTGTGAATTGCTTAGCTCTAAAAACCAGTGGTTCCTTCAGTATGAATTCTGTGTCATGGAACTCGGCATATGTTGGCAAGCGTTGTTGGTTTTAGTTGATCAATCTTATGTATGCTTGACATCTTTGCATACTCTACATTTATAATTGACTTCATATGTTGTTTTTCCCCACCTTTGTTTCCTGATTATATCTGACAGACTACACTTTGATTATTCTTCAGAACGGCAAGTTGAAAAAATTGATCCCCTACTCGATTGGTTAAAATCAGAGTTTGGATTTAAGCCTGTTGTGTACTTGAGTTTTTTTGGTGGCAAGCAAGAAGAAGGTCTGGTGAAGGCAATTGAAAACCTTCTGAAAAAAACAAGTGATTGTGAACTGGCAGCGATTGATGCAATTGCAGCAGGAGCTCACTCATTGGTGATTGCTGTTGGAATATTTCGTGGGAGACTGAGTATTGAAGAAGCAATTGAACTCGTTAGACTTGAAGAAGATCTGCAGGTAATTTTGTGTTTGCTTATCAAATATCCCTCGCTGTGCACTTGTTTCATGAAAGCATTCATTCACACTCGATTCTATCTGCTTGTTTTACGATGTTTAAGACCATCTTTTATCAATCTGCAGGTTGACAGGTGGGGTTTGGTTGAGGGTGGCCATGACATAGATATTGCTGATCTACGGGTACAAATTTCATCTGCCACTGTGTTCCTTGGTCTTTCAAGGATTTGAAAGCTGTGTATCACTGTTCAGTTTAATGTTTTTTCATTCCAGAAGCTAGCTTGAGACTGGATTTTACTCCTGAAAATTGTTCAAGTAGCTAACAGTGATGAATAAATAAGTTACTCCACAAGCTGGATATCTTTAAGCATGTACAATTAAGAGTTATCTCAATGCAGTAACTTCATGGCTATTCACTTCTAGTCGGTGCTGTTCTGCTTTCAGGTTGTATATGCTTTTCAGTCTGTTTAAACAACGTAATTGGTACCAGTTATCCCATTTATTTTTATTTCAACTAATAAATTTGTCTATTTCTATGAAGAACATGATGATCATGTTAAAGATTTTAAAAACATAAAAAAGAACATTTTAATGGAATTAAACCAAAGTTTTCAGTAAAATGTTTAAATAGACAAAAGATTGACATAGAACACGATAAATAAAAAGGATTGAAATACAAAATTTACTAAAATAGTTACTTCTCCAAGTGAAAAAAAAGAAGTCATCTGCAGTCCTTCAGATGAGAGATTATGGAAGCTAGCTATTCACTAAAAGAGTTCAGATAAAAGCAACTAAATAAATATCATCAACACAAGAAGTTGTATTAACGATTATTGCAGAAAATGGGTAGCACAGGTCAACCCTAAACTCGAATACAAGAGGACTAGAAAATACAATCATTACAAGAGTATTATTTGAGGACTGGAATTTGATGTGTATTCAAAAGGTTCCCAGAAGAGCTGGTAAGATTCACATCCTCTTGCTTCGTAACCTTTGAAACTTACGCACCACCTTTTAGCTGGAGGGACTTGATATTAATGATCTGCTTTCCAGGATTCAAGCCCTTTGGGCAGGCACGAGCACAGTTCAATATGGTATGGCAGCGATAGAGCTTGAATTCATCGTTAATTGCTTCAAGTCGCTCGTTGGTATATTCGTCACGGCTGTCACTAATCCACCTGCATGTTCGTAGAAGAAATACATTTCAGTTTTGTTCTGTTAACTTCAATGCACCTAAGAAGAACAGTTCAATGGACAAATAGTTGCCTGAGCTAGACAAAGGTACACCAGTAATCACAAGTTCAGGCAAAAAATGTTTTAACATAAACAAAACTATCAAAAGTGGGATCAGACTGATCAGTCATTGAAACTATAATCGCTGTTAGTAAAAGTTTGAGAAGCAACTTTTATTTGACATCATTACTGGTAAAGAATACTTTATTGGCTAGGAACTCGACAAAGAAATAGACATCCAGAAAACAGAAAGTGACACTTCCAAGGTTCGACCAGAATAGAGACAAGAATCACCAAATAGAGCATCAATGATCAATTTATCAGACATTGAACAAGATAAACTTGTCAGAGATTGAACTTGTGTTCTCTACAGAATGAAACAAACAAGAAATTTGTGTAACAACTACTACCAATATCATAGAAAACCAACAAAAACAATTACAGAAATATATCACACAAACAGAAACAGAGTAAGTAGAAAAATACAAACCTAAAAATATATCACACATACAGAAACAGGGTAAGTAGAAACATATAAACCTAAAACCCCATTCATTTACTCTCCTTCTCAAAGAATATCGGACATACTCAAAAAATCAACGGGAAGATTTCCTTCTCTCTCTAGCCATAGTAAAACTCTTACTATCACAGGAAAACCAGCATTTCTAATCACTTACGTAAGGTAGAAAGTGATTAATTCATTCAAACAAATTAACGATTCAGAACTACTTGGTTCATTCAAACAGTACACTTAGAACTCATTCCTATAACCCTAAACAGTATCCATTTCCTAATATCTTTGAGCTGTTTAACCCTAAAACCCCTAAAAGCAAACAACGAACTCCAAAAGGAACAGAACATTCCAAAAGAAATAAAGCTAATTACCTATTAGCATGAAGCAAAGCAGCAGGGCCCAAGTAAGACTCAGGGTTCCACCAGTAGCTAGGGCAGGAAGTGCTACAACAAGCACACAATATACACTCATACATTCCATCAAGCTTTGACCTTTCCTTCTTACTCTGCAAAATCTCCTTCCCAGGAACAGAAGGCGGGTTCTTCCTCTTCAACCATGGCTCAATACTCTTGTACTGATTATAAAAATTAGTCATATCAACAACCAAATCCTTAATCACAAACATGTGAGGCAAAGGCGTGATCGTCGACTTCGACCCAGATTGGATCTTGGTCAAACAAGCCAGCCCATTGCACCCATCAATGTTCATCGCGCAAGAACCGCAAATCCCTTCGCGACACGACCGCCGGAACGTGACCGTCGGATCGATCTCGTTCTTGATTTTGATCAGAGCATCAAGCACCATGGGCCCACATTCCTTGAGATTGATTTGAAAGTCTTGAAGATGGGGTTTCGAAGGGTTATCCGGATTCCACCGGTAGATTTGGAACGTTTTCATACTCGTCTCCGGTATAGCTTTTTGTTCAATTTGCTGCGCCTCCGCTTCCGACGCGTGGAGCCTCGCCGTAACGAACCTCGACGTCGCCTTCGCCGACGACGGAGCAATCCTAGTCGCCACCAATCCTCTTCTGAGCAAACTTGTCGCCATTTCTGAGGAAAGAAAGATGAAAAGGAAAGAGCTTGTTAGAAAAAAACGATGAACCGATTCGTATTGAAGATGATTGTAGTGTGTCTTCAGTAAATTGAGATTATCTGTAAGGGCAGTTTGGAGATTCGGAAGCCTTACATTAAATGGTCAACGTACGGTCAACGTATAGATTTGCAATTTCATGGGGTGACGTGGCGAGTTGTATATCATTGATTGAGAAAGTGAGGCGGTTTTTGTAATTTTATTACTTCTGTCCATTACGATGCCGTTATCAGCGTGTGCTCACCATAGTCATGCCCATCTAGTGACTAACACGTGGCAGCATATCATGATATTGGTCTTTGGGCCTAAAGCCTGGTAAAGGCCCACTTTTGTTTATCACTTAGTTTGGTTTTAGTTGAAGGTTCATTTAATTTGATTTAATATATATATTTAATATTTGGTTAATTTTCTCAGTTAATGACTTAATATTCTTTTTTTAACCAAGAAAGAGGTTTTAAAAACTTCGAAATTTAAAGAAAATTATTTTCTTCTCTCCTCTTGCAATGAAATTAAAACTTGATAGAATCACGTAAATGTGTGGATGAGATAGATTGGAACATGATTGAAACAACATTTATGGAACATGCGATTTGCTACATAAATTTGTTAATACAATTATCACATCCATATGATTGAATAAACCTTAAAAGGATAGGATTGGAATGTAACCTCTTGACATGAAATATCATAAGTTTCATCTTTGGCTTTGAAGATGGTTTATATGTTAATGTACCATAGAAAAGGAAAACTAGACTTTGCATGAGCTTAGGCTGGCTGTGAATTGTGGTATGGAAGCTCTGATGGTTGAATATATCACTTCCACGGTATTTACTTCATAGTTCATGCAGCTTCGATATCCTTATAATGAGGTCATTTAAGAGCAAAACAGTTGAGAGCAGACGATGTCAGAAGTGCAGTTTGTCTGAACTTCTGATAGAAACTGTGATTATGGATGTCCACACCGCCATGTTTCACGAAAACCAATCGAACAGTTCAGTAGTTCATGCAAAAGGGTTCTCTCCTTAATGATTCCTGAGAGCTGCACAAGCTTCAGCTTGTACTGAGCTATTTACTTCAAATTCTAACCCTCAAAAGCATCTTCCTTCCATTCTCTGGTTTTCATGGTGTATTGAGATCTGAGAAATATTAAGTTCCTGTTAATTGGTTGATTTTGAAGGAAGGAATCGATTAGATTAATCTGCCATAAGATCTTAACTTGCCACTGAAACATCATTGCCAGTGTCATAGACACAAACCCCAAAAGAAAACAGGTTAGTTGCAGCCTCCAGGAGTTCCATAATGCTGAAATGGTTACACAGAGGCCGTATTCATATCTAACTCTTGCAATGATTCCATCTTTAGACTCCAGAAAGACGTTTACCTTAGGTGATTGAAACGAAACTTGCACCATCTCAGCTACTGCAAGATCACCAATGTCTTCCTGATCATTCCCATTATAATCCTTAAAAACGGATAGGCAAATTAAGTTGATGGTCATCAATGGAAGGGTCCATGCAGAAAGTAATACGAAAAAGGATCGATTTTGCATTAACCCGTAAGGGTTTCAGGTAGTCTTCTTCTAAAGAAGTTGACATTCTCCAAGTTTTTTAAACCCTAATCATGTGGAAAAAAGAAGGCTGTTTTTCCTGTCGTGTAAAGCCTTAATCATTAGAAACAAACCTTTCATCCTTTATAAGTTCAAACACATACACTGAAACAAAGAGTATTCTAGGACATAGCCGCCATACAAACTAGAAACTGAACAAACGAAACGAAAGAACGAGAGAAAGTTAACTAGTAGAGGACACTTGAAGCTGTATACAACATAAGAAGCTGGAGTAAGGTTATGCTAGAAGCTCCAAAGGATGAAACCAAAGCAGAGCGAGAGCCGGCGGATTTCTTTGGAGCAGAGTCGTCGTGGTGCTGCGACGGATATTCATCCTCAGGTTCCATAACTTTTATGATCATCCTCTGTCCCTTCTCACAGTGGCCAGAAACTCCGCTGATGAAATAGAAAGGGCCTGGATGGTCAAGCTTGTACACGGTGTTGCCAGTGTTGGAGAAGTAAGTTGGATGTGTAGAGTTGCACTTCTTGTAATCTTCTTCACTAACCTGCATCACAGAGTCCTTCCTATACCTGAAACCTGTATCGAACACCACAAGTATCAAGACCAGTACTTTTCATGGTATAATTAAGCAAGAATAGCAATTTTCTGCACTAGTTTTCGTGTGGGCAAGTGTAATAGGAAGCAAAGATTAATGCTTTATGTGTGTGTGTGTGAAAATTTGTATAAGAACTTACGAACAGTATCGCCAATTTGGAACCGATTCTCAGAGGCCCAGTCGTTGTAGATTTTGGTGTCATTCGCAGGAGGAACAACCCAGCCTTTGCTGCCACCAACTTGGTATTCGAAGGAAGACACTAAGAAGCTTTGAAGAGAGACGACAATGGTTAAAAATAGCAGCATGAGCTTAGTGGTACTGATCTTGGCGTAGTAGGAAGCCATTGTTAGTACACAGTTGCTAACGCTGAGCAGTTCACAGTCTTCTATATATATATATAAACAAGAGGCTACGTGGGTAGTAAAAGTCGTTAAAGAGTTTGTAACTATCTTGATGTGGAAATGAAGTCGAGAGTAGTGGGGGATGTGGGTTAGTAACAGTTGAGTAGCTTAGGTGTTTCTTGACCCTCATTCATCACGATGTGCAAAGCAACTGCTTCCACCACCGTGCTTTTGGAGGCATGTTGATGTTCTTTCTTTTTAGTAATCTTGTCAGATTCTGGTCTGAAGTGACCATCATCGGACAGCTTATACTAAAAACTTTATTCCGCTGTGATTAGCAATGGCGATTAGCTATTCAAGTTTAGGGATGGCAGCCGCTGTTCATAGCCTACATTAAGTACTTTTAATGGTAGACTCATAGATTCTACCATGTCCAAGTCGGCTTAAAGCTCATATTTTCTACTCATTTTGTTTATAAAAATTTAGAGAATCCAAAACTAGTAAGAAAACATATTTAAGGCTATATTAGACCGTCATGATTAAAAATTAAATAAAATTATATAATTTAAAATATAATTGAAAGAAATTGTTCTTACCAATAGAATAATTTGAAGTTTGTCAATAAAAAAAATTGTAGTTTAATTGAAAAAAATTGATAAATAGAAATTAATTATTTTATTTTATTTTATAAGAATTTATTAATTTATAAAAATTAAACGATTAGTTAATAAACTGATTAATTTTTAACAACAATAGTTATTAAAATAAATTAAACTAAAAATTAAAAATCGAAACAAAAAGTTGAACGGTTCAAATTTTTTATGATTAAACCGATCAATTCAATTTAATTTTTTTAATCATTATTCTCAATGCAACATTCTTAAAGATAGAATTCTATAATTTAATGTACTCAAATGAATTTCACGATTTTGTGTTTAAAACAATTTTTAGCCCTGTTTTATTTTTCTATAAAATTTCAAAATTTCTACCCTTACAAAATTATAAATATAACTTTTGTCTTTTTATTAAACATTTTTCTAAAAATTAATAACTCAACAAATTAAGATTTTTCAATGATTGAAACACATAAATATACATTTTTAATAAATTTGTGATACCTATTGATACAAATTATATAATATTAAGACTGAAGTTGTTTATAGGGCTAATTAGGAGAAAAAATTATATAATATCACAACAACTGCAAAGCAGTATAGCAAGGCATCATAATCATTAGTAAAACTGGGAGAGATTCAACTAATAGTTACATTTGCGTGTGTGTAATTCTCATGCATCAGAGTGAAACACTTTTCTGTAGAATCAGTACAGTGTACCAACAATTAGATACCCTTGCACAATCAAAAATGGTGACTTAAAGAGGGTGGTATGTACACTTTACAAGTAACATCTATTCTTCATTACACAATTTCGACATTCTGTGCAACAGTTGACTGCAACTCTTGATCAGAATCATTGTAACTCGTTCTGCCTTTAAAAGAGTTCTGGCTAAGCATCCTGGCTAAGGCACTTTTTGATCTTAGGATGGAACGAGATCCACGGCTTGATGTGCTATTCGGATTCTCCTTTGACAGGTTTTCTGATAGATTCCGGACAAGAATCTGATAATTACGTCGTGAAGTTGGGTACCTTGAGATAGCTTTGGTAATTCCTTGAAGCCTTAATAATCAAAATACGGATGCAATGTAAAGGAAGAGCATGTAATGTATTGTAATGAAAACAATTGTTGGACAAATTCCTGAGTTGTGAGGAAAAGGTCTTGGACTGTTACCTTCTTGCTATTGCATCAAGTTCTGCTCGTCTGCGTTCGGGCTCAGGTGGTGGTCCGATATTTGAGCTTCTTAACTTTGTCGACTCGCCGTTTAACAGCACTAATCTGGAAAGATAATCTTCTTCTGCTTCTGATAGATTTAATGCTTTAAGCTGGTCTTTCATAATTATAAAGGGCTCAAGAAACCAGTCAAAGAAAGCATCTCTGGGTCTGTTTGTGCGGGTAAGCTCAGTGGTACAATCACCTATACACAAATTCATTCTTTACCTGAGAAATTTGTGCAATTCATAAAACAAAGCGAAACACACACGGAGGGGGAAACTTGTAAGGAAATTTCAAGCAGAAGAAACAAAGACTTACTGAACAAAATACCCTCAGTGTTGGCTTTTACTGAGCGCAAGAGCGCCTGAAGAAGGCAGTATGCTGGTAAACCGATGCTAACTATTCTGCTACCCTTACCTGTCTTGGCGCCTTCAATGTCTTGTCGAGTTATTAGTCCTTCAGAAAAAAAAATCTCCCCTTGGCGTTGGCACTCTTTAAACAAGGCAGTAAGTAGCTGCAATGTTGCTAATAAGTTTTCATTCAGTCACTATAAGCCAAGATATGCAAGTCTACAATGGGCTAAATCTACCTATCATTATGAAGAAGCCGTTTATCATGCAATATTGTTCGCTCTCTAATACAAAAGAACATAAATTATATACCTCGAATGGCTTTAGATCACGCCTATTGAATGAATTTGAGTGAAGAGAGGGATTTCGGAAAGAACTCAATTGTGTAAAAGAGGCAGTCTTCTTCAGCTCACCCTTCTTTCGGTAATTTGGGCTGTAAAGTACCATGATTTAGGGAATTGTTGTCAAAGTTCATAATTCAAACTCCATACTTCTGCAAATCATTTGGAAGCTGGACAAAACCTGGGAAAGCAAGATCCTTCTGGCATGTCCAGAACATCATTGCTGTATTCATCATAAAGGGCCAAAGACGCTACAATGTAGCAAAGCCCAAGCCGAAAGGAAGACTCCTGAAATCCAAAGCGAATTCATGCAACCTTCACGATGTTGGAAATGAAAAGAATTTGACATGATTCTATGTTTCTGATTACACTTTATCGGTATAATGCATGAAAAAAGCTGCAGTACAGGGAATTGATTTGGCATGAATTTAAAGGAAGCTTGAGGATGCATCTCCTGAAGCAAAAACATTAAGTAACTAGAAATTAGCTACATGCTCAGGGTCAAATGCCAAAAGAATCATGGCTGGAACTGTAAGAATCACTCTGCATGATTTCCTTTTATGGCTGCTAAGGGACTGTAGCATACTTTTACAATCCTGTTCAACGTTTAGGAAGTTCCCATTTGCCCATTTTCAAATCAAAATTTATGAATTAAAGTTATGACAGATGTTAAGGAATTTAGACAAAACCAGTCATAAGTTTCTGACCTGATAAACAACCACACCTGCATAAGCACCAAGGAAAATGCTGGACGTGATGGAGCCTAAAACAGCACCAACAACTGCCAGGGGCCAGAGTATAATAGCAAGACCTGCAAATGGTACACATAAAGTCTCCAAGAAAGGGCCCTCCCGACCTATAAGGTCATGAAACAAACGATGACATCCCTTAAACAACATATATGGACTTTTGCAAAGGACAATTAATGACACCATTGGAACATCTAACAGAAAACCAAGTAAACCAGCGATAACAGCCCCAGGGAGATAACGCAATCTGCAAGATATTATGAGCAACATGAATGAGAACTAATAACAATCCCACATACTTGTGATTATATACTTGCAGATGAGCAAATCACATAAAGCAACATGCTTAAACTTCTTTAGACCTGCTGAACATTATATCTCTTTTCCATCTTCAAGTTTACTTGTATCAACAGAAAAGATCGACCTGATTAAGTGTCATGCTTTTGCACCTTGTCTCTCCTACATTTGGTGTGCCTTCAGAATAACTCTACCAGATTATGAAATTAAATCACCCCACGCACATGCAAACTTTAATATATCTGATATTCAATTAATCTCCACAGTTGTGCACATGATTACTTGATTCTTTTCTTAAAATCTAAAAATGACAAAGTTTAGCTTAGTCTTCTGATTGGTTGTAGAAGCTCTATTTATCAGACGTGAGTAATACATAGCTAACAGTCTTAACAGATACAAGATAAGATACCAATAGCAAACATTGCACATCAAAAAACACAGGTCAAGAAAGTTACAGAGGAAACATAAAGCACAACATGGTAAAATGCGAGATTTTAAACTTCCATACAGAGTACTATAATTCATATTCGCTCCAGTGTATTCGTGCTGGAGAAGAAACAACAGTAAGAGACTTTTATTAAGCTCACAATTCTAGGGTATACCCAACAACGCCTAGCTTCATTATTGTAAGAAATATGGGTGCAATTGCCCAAGGGAAATCTGTTAACAGCAAACCTGATCTCAAAATGTTTCCCATCCGGAGGCCCGTGTTGTTGCAGGTCATCCATAAAGGAGAAATAAGAATGATAACAAACATCTTCAAAATCACTGACAACAGTGCAACTTCCTTTAATGGTATCCCAAGTTCCATCCTGCAAAGGTAGACTGGGGTAAAACCACTGAATGCCAGAAAGAGAAGGGTAAATGAATAGGCACTAAAACCATTGAGAATTGGCAATAAACTACTAAGAATTGGCATGTGAGACATACATAAAAGCAGCGGAAAAGCTTGTTGCTCTTCCCTTCTCCAACAGCATCAAATGTTGCAAATATTGGTGAAAGAAAGCCATACAGTGTTCCGCCTATGATACTTCCAGCAATGCCAACTACTGGCCACAGAACCAAAGCAACTGGAAGCAGTAGGCAGAGGAAAAGCTTCATAACTGGTCCTAATTGTTTAGCTCTGCTTGTTAGAGAAATCAAGAGAATGAGATAGATCTTCAAACAAGTTTAAGACCAAGAGTTTTGCTCAAGGAAAGCACCTCAAGATTGAATAATACGTCCAGCAAACGTGTAATGGCCAAAGACCCAAAATGACAGCAGAGTTCCCAATTATCATGATAAGAGACACCAACGGGCAAAAAAGGAAACCTGGACAAAATTTGGCAAGAAAGAAGTGTACAATTCGATTAGATTCATTCAACATCTAGGGATGACCTTTCTATTTTCTGAGAAAATCTTCAAGCCATGCATTGTTTTCTCCAATTATTGGGACTTTACTTCCAGTTAAGGTTATGACAATAGTGCATGTGCTAAGTGCAGGGGGTCATTCGGATAGGAGCTCAGCAATGTTTACTTAGGAAAATATCGCCAAGGAGCAAAGGGAGATGAAATCAAAGAACCAAAACTCTTAACTGGCTAACACATAATTGACCAAGTTAACAGGTAGATTCAAAGCAGAAGTCTATAAGAATCACTTCTATGACTTAAAACCATTAAAATGAATAAGAGAAAGGCAGTGCCGAATAAAACGAAAATAAAAGTGAAACCAATTGTTCCCAGAACCAGAGAGGCAGTGCAGGGGGTCATTCGGATAGGAGCACAGCCATGTTTACTTGGGAAAATATCGCCAAGGAGCACGGGGAGACGAAATCAAAGAACCAAGACTCTTAATTGGCTAACACAAAATTGATCAAGTTAACAGGTATATTCAAAGCAGAAGTCTATAAGAATCACTTCTATCCCTTAAAACCGTTAAAATCAATAAAAGAAAGGCAGTACCGAATAAAACGAAAATAAGAGTGAAACTTATTGTTCCCATAACCAGAGAGGAGTAAAAAAAACCTAAAAATGGAGGAAAAGAACTTAAAAACTCGCCTTTAATGGTACCCAGAAGCAGGAGTCCGGTGAAGTATGGCAGGAAGCAGATAAAGCTCCACAAAGAAGCCAAAAACCCCTTCGGAGGCTCCATGTCTCTGAACACTCCAAGCACTAATCAGATCTCCACGAAAATCACTACAGACCCATCTCCAACTTCACCCACAAGCCTCACTAGAGCAACGAAAGATGCCACCTTTTCGCGAACTTCTACTTACGAAAGACACGTTCACAGGAGCAAAAACCGACAAACCTCGTACCTCTCAACACCAGTACATCGCAACAACCAATAAGCAAAACTCCACAGCAAAATACCGTAAAGGCCAGAAAAGTTTTAACATAACATTAAACACAAGAAACATGACAAGAGGCACATAACTGAATCGGAGGTGGTTGCTTAAGGCCTAAAACGTGGTCTGAACCAAAAGGACAGTTACCCGACAAAAAACAAAAGTAACTGTTTTTTTTTCCCACTTATTCCCTCTCTAGGTATCTACGCTTTCTTCTTCTCCTGTTGCTTTTATGCTTAAACTCAAACCGAAGCAAACCAAACCGGGGACGCCAATAGCACCATCCTTGAAACTTCCTACCACACTATAAAAAATACGTAGTGTGTGTATAAAGGTATTACCTTGATCGTTGCTGCTTCCAGACCACGCAGTCAAACCTAAGTTGTTATGCAATTTGTCTGAGAAAATGACTTGGAAACATAAAAAATAAAGCTGACATAATTCAACCGATGCATATAAACATATAATTTATAGGACTTATTCTAAAAACGTTAATACTGTGAAAGAGCCAAAATACCAACCAGAGTCTAGTTGTTAGTTGGTTGTGTCAAAGCATCAGCTTCTTGTGGGGTATCGTAATCTCTGTGAAATTGAACGAATCTTCCATGGGTTCAGACAAAGCAACCTGACGATAGTTACAGCTTACATAACCTTAAGACAGTCGAAATTTCACTCTCAGTTCGGAGTTTGGACGCAAACACAGGAATATTTTGCAAGTTATTGAATGATGCTCATATTAAAAAGAATTTTTTTCAAAAAATAATTTAAATCTCCTAATTATTTAATAGATAAATTAAGTGTCTCCTAAAAAAAAAACATGTCAATCTTTAATGTTTTATAAAAATTCAACTGATTCAACTAACAAAATCTTAAATTGTTTGTTCGACTTTTAACTTTTCGGTTCGATTTGTTTCAATAATTTTTATTATTAAAAACTGATAAATTTATTAATCTGTCAATTTTTATAAATTAATAAATTGTTATAAAATAAATAAATTTTATTTAATAATCTCTTTTTTAATTAAACTACAATTATTCGATGTATAAGAATAATTTCTTTTAATCATATTTCAAAATTTTATTTTTATTTAATTTTTAACCAGTTTTACGACAATCTAATACCATTTGAACATTTTAAACCTTAAAACTTTTATCTTACTTATTTAATTTCCAATTTGATGTTTAAAACATTATATCAAATAATTTCTTTTAATCATATTTCAAAATCTTTATTTTTATTTAATTTTTAACCAGTTTTACGACAGTTTAATACCGTTTGAATCTTTTAAACCCTAAAACT
>JANIPN010000218.1:3976188-3988689 GCA_027478595.1 Erythroxylum anguifugum | reverse complement strand
ACAATCAAGCCTGTCACAGTGATTTCATAATTACACATTGATCAAAACTACCATATGATCACATAGGCAACACTTTTTTTTCACATAAACATAAGGCATTTTGCCTTTCACTCAATCAAAGGGATTAAACCAACTGCATATGAAATGCGCATGTGACACTTTTCTAATTTATTACGGTGTTGTGACCGAGCGCCTGAACTGTCCCATTATGGGCACATTAATCGTCCTGAGGCTCTGAATCACTGTAGGGCTTGAGGCCCGAATACAATTGTTGAGCTTTTAGCTCTCAGTGGCTGCTCCGATCACAACTGTCATTATCTGATCATGCGTTCATGAAGGAAGTGCATGTGTGACAATTAAGCAGTATATACATCACAATCAACACATGTGTCACAATTTATTACTATACAAGCAAGTAGTTCTCAAATTCACATAACATTCAGAATGTCATAGCACTCAAAGCCACAATCAAAGCACTTCCAATACAGTCCCGAATATTGATCTCCTCAGACAATTTAAGTCCGGAACTCATAGACAAATTGCAAACAGTTGACAATTGTAACTTGTAAATGGAAATGATTATAATGACATGGCCCCGATTTGATTTGTGATTTATGCCTACGTGTACTTTGTTTTAAAGAAACAAAAGTTTTGCGATGAATTTTGAATGAGTGATCATTTTAGCATGTCACCCTTGTGAGATACGTACTCGGATATCACCAAGATGTCGGGTATGTGTCGTGCGAGGGTGGGGTGCTACAAAGTATGCTTCACAAAGGAAAAAACCCTTACAAAGTGCTATTGTCTAAACCACCATTGTTGGATTGCATGCATGCGTTTTGGGTGTTTGTGCTATGCTTACAATAAACCAAGAGTAGAGATAAATTTGTAGTTAGAGAACATCTATGTGTTTTTTTGGGTTATCAACATGGGCAAAAAGGCTGGTGTGTTTATAACTTATAGACACGCAAGGTATTTGTGTCTCGTGGTGCTATTTTTAATGAAGATTTTGTAAGACCCTATACTTGATAATGAAATCGGTATATCGAGTTTTACCATAATCTTACATACCTAACATTTCGAACTACAACATTCTCTATTTAAAACCTCATTATTCTAGCAATTACTATTCACTTTATAAAAATTTTAACAGAGTTTTCTCTATATGTACTTAAAACCAACCTTAAGAAACTTTACTACACTTCTCATGCATGTTACTCAACTATCCATCTCTATGTCAAACTCCATAACAAAATAATTTACCCATCCTCCAATACATTTCAACTCATCTAAACCAAATTTTATGCATAACTTTCATATATAATTCACAATAAAATTCTGTAACACTTCTTTATGTGTACATGTCATAACCAAAAACAAAATAATATTCTGTAGCACATCCACCTCCAAGTCTTCCGAGATCCTTTATGTGACTCTAGTCTTGTAATAGATCTACCACAACTTTCTTCTAATTCTCATCAAAACCTACATGCGGAAAAAAAAAATTCCACACGCTAAGCTATAGGCTTAGTGGTGTTCAAACAATTCCATTTTTTCGTTTAATTCCATTCATTCAACCATAACATGCATAACATATAATATTTTTCAAATATAAATATCTTCATTTATTTCTAAGCAAAAATAGGCATTTAAAATTAATTTATAGAATACAAGCATATATCTATTATAATAATCCATATCTAATTCCACAATGATCAACAAATTGTACAATCAATTACTACTTTCATTTGAAGTTCTTTAATAATTAGTCATGCATTTATATTTTTCTATAATTGTCCCAAGTTAAATTCGACAGAATTGCATCACAAGCTAGATAAGCGAGAGTTTAAAAATATAGGATCGAGTTCTCAGAACCATAAGACCTATTTCTTTTTTATATATACATATCGAGACAAAGCTTTCGGAGCCATACAGTCCGGTAAGACATATCATGACGCAGTACTGCTAATTTCCTAATTGGTATGCCAACTTGATCACATTTCTCCAATTCCTATCTATCTTAATAGAGGCAAATCTAATTAAATTCTATTAAAATTTCATAATAAAAGCTCATAATAACCAATTCAAGTTATTTCATATTCAACCAAAGTAAATGTCATTTTTTCCTTCCATTGTTGGTTTTAATTTAACTCATATAACATTCAAAACATATTCATCTTATCAATTAGTCAAAAGTAACATGTATATCAAGTTTTCCAATTCAAACATGATGTATGCCAAATGGGGAAAATACAAATTATAAGTCCAAAATCCCAATTAATTATATATACTACTTCATTTAACATCCAAATAAATATTTTTAACAACAATTTCATAAACCCCCAATTTTATCTCAAGAACCCTAAATTACATAATAAACTATATTTAGGGAAAAAAAGAATTACATGAACACATACTAAATTGATAATCAAATCTTTAAATTAAGCTTCTATAAACTTCAATTTCATCATCAATTCCTTATTCCTTTTCTTTCTCTTTCTCTTTCTCCTTCAATTCATCTTCTTTATCTTCATAATATTGCATAACAAATTCAATTCCATGCATTTTATTCTAATGCATGCAATTATACCAAAATCATGTACTAAAAACAACAAAACTCCATTGACTTACCTTATTAATTTTCGAGTACATACTATTCATCAAGAACACCCATATACCTGTGATTGTATTAATATACAAATTTAAAACAATATTAAGTAAGATAATAAAAAAAGATGAAATTTATATAAAAAATAAATGAATTTACCCACAGTATTTTCATCATCTAATCAATTTCGGGCATATATAAGGGCTTCCACGATACAAGGATGAAGCTGAGTATGTTGAGAACTAAACTAATAGTGCTAAAAGCATACTCTAAAACAACGGTGGATGATGGAATTGCTAATAAGTCTCGTGCAATTACTTGAATGATCGGGAAATTATTTCACAACTCTTCCATTATAATAATACATCGAACTGCACACCTTCAACTTTGGCCACACAATATTCCACCTAATACTTATCTAATTCCATCATATTATACAAACTCCTAATCCTTTTTTCTTTCATAAATTTTGAAAGTGAAATTAATAAATTGCTCCTAGACAATGAGTCCAAACTTGAAACTAAAGCCAAAATTGAAAAGCCTGAACTACTGCGATCCCGATTATAAATTTTGTTCATTCTGAGTTGATAATCATTAAATAATTCATACCATAAATATTTAATGACATCTACATGCTCTTGGGCTCGATCACTATAAAACACGTTATATATACAAGTAACCCCCTCTATCTTGTATCTCATGTCCAACACGGATAAAACTGAAAAAATATGTCCAACCATAGACAATAAGAATTCAACTTCTCCATCATATGCTCTACCATAACCTGAATAACATCATTGGAATAAACATCCAATTAGATAAGACATTCTTTATCTCACACATGGTGCTAAAGCAACAATGCAAAGTTGAATATTTTGTTCCCGAGAACAATTCAATTGCATTATAAAATAATTCTAACTTTGTACAAAGTTCTTTAGCCAATGTCCATTGCTTTTCTATAGGTATGCAAGTGTATTGAGAGTCTCTTTGTCTCAACCTAGTAAACAAATGAACATATTGGACTGCTGACTTCAACATCTTAAAGGTTGGGTTTTATATGGTTGGATAATCCAAAATCAACATCTTTATATTGGGAACGTATAGAAATCGTAGAATTTCTTCAAATTTCTCAATTCTTTTAAGTGTTGCATTTCAATATACTATACCCAATCGAATCTATTCCTTCTTTTATGATATCGAATCCATCCTTCACAATCAGGTTCAGAATATATGCAAAACAATGCATATGGACTAATCTTCCACCAACCAACAAGCTCCCAACTCGTATCTTATTCTTTAACTTTTCAATTATAGCATATTGTTGACTGTTATAGTGGATAATTTTCTTTTGATATTAAAATCCATCAAATAGTCTCCCAACATGGTTGCCAACCTTTCATTTGTCTATGGTTCCGGCATATAAATGATCCTATCGTATACAAATAAAACCAACATCAATCATAACATAATGAAAAAGTAAATGATAACAATATTAAAGAATATAAATTACCTTAAAAGTATATTGCGTAAAGTCCAATAATTGTCAACATATGTGTCGTTATCGCCATATAAACCTTCTTTTGGTTATTGGTTGTTCATATGTCTGTTGTAATGGCAATTCATCCTTCATTACCACAATGCTCTTAAATTCTCTTTCTTCTTATCCTCATATATCTTTATAATGTCTTTCTTCAATATATTTCGACTTGGAACCTTGAAGGTCCATTGTAGTGAGTTGCAAAACATACTAAATCTTTTGTTATTAACCATAAATAGTGGATGTTCATCACTAATAATCATTGAAGCTATTAAAAACCTTGATTGTTGTTGTCATAAGATGTTGCAGTCATTTCATTTTTTACTCTCATAAGGTTAGGGGTAAAAACTGTTTGACCCCTTATTACTATCTTCCTTCTTCTACACGAATCCACATGTTTCTTTAAATAAGAGGTTCCACCTTTTGAACTCTTGGTCAACATCTTATGACAATATTTACATTCGGCTTTTTATACTCCATCTGCCGATCTAGTCTTATTGAAGTGATTCTATAATTTTATTTTTCAATTGACTTTGAATTAAACTTCTATCTTCACTTAGCACGGGATTACAAGTTTTCACATCTATCTCTAGTACTGGATTACAACTCTCTACTAGAATATGCTTATCCATATGAAATTGAAAAAGAATCAAAATGTAGCCCAAATGAGAGACGTGATCTCTTTACAAATAGCTGATGAAGAGGATAAATTTTTAACAGAAAAAACATAGTATATTCACTAATGTTAAGGAATTAAACTAGATAAATTCTTAATGATGTTACAAAGTGGCAAGTAGTAATGGAGAACACTCCATTGCACCGCATTCACTAACTTGATTCCATAGATACACATTTCAATCTAAAAAAATAACAAGTCATTGAATTTCCATACTAATTCAAATAAGACTGTAGAAGCTTATGCTCTCTACATGTTTACAAAATCATAAATTTCAGCTGGTGGGTGAACTTCTGAAGTTCAACATCAAGTATTGTGGACACATTTCCTACTCTAATGACGAGGAATTAACACAACAATTAATGGTATAGGCAATAACATTACTCCTAGTTCACATTTTTCAAACATATTAAATGTGTGGAATAGAAGCAAAAACTCCCTTGATTACCAATGGCTTTCGCAAATTGATTGGAAGATGAGTAAATATTGGATAAATTTAGGACGATAATAATTTGCAACTTTGGCTTTGTTAAGATATTTATTACATATCTTATTATTTAATCTTGACATTATTCGATAATTGGACTTTTAAAATAATGTTAATTATGGGATAGAATATTTTCCATAATATTTGATAAGAGATTGTATGATGATAGAACTCCATCTTGTGATGACTCGTTAGTGATTTACGTTACTAAACATCTGAATGAATCTTCTACCGTGAGCTCTTCTATGTCTATTGAAGTTAACGTTCTTTTGAGTAGTTAACTTTCTATTTGGTGGTCGAGTGATTTGGTGGTCTGCAGTTGTGATATTTATGTCATTCATTGCGTGAATCAGTTGGGCAATCTTTTTTACTCTACTCTTCAACATTAATTGATGATGTTTTTCTTAGATTTTTTAGGCTTATTAATCATAGTTTCCAATTTAAAGTCAGTAAGGAGGTCGGTGACGGGTGAGTGATGGTGTTAGTTACTTTCTACCACCAACAGCAACAAAAAGGGGATGTTATACATATGTATGGCATTTTTTTCTTTTTCTGAGAAATTGAATGAATATATTGCCTCGTAAGGAAACTAAACATATATACGTATATGACAACTTACGTGATAATAAAATGAAGGAATTAAACTAGATAAAATGTTGAACTTAAACATGGAGAATGATGAAATACGAAAATAATACGCTGGTGCTAAGAGAAGGGGCAGGGGCAGCTATTGCAACTGGAGGAGGAAGGGGTGGTCGGCGGGCTGGGTGGCGACCGGCGACTGACTTGGCGAAGGGGTGGTGTCCGTGACAGTGACTAGTGAGAGACAATTGGAGTCCAGAGAACAAGTGGTGTGTCGTGACGGTAAGAGACAGGGGCAGACGGGGAAGAAATAAACCTAAAGCATAATCGTGATTATACGATAGTCACTTACTCATAAAACCATAAGAATAGTTTAAAAGAAAAAAGATTTTAGTGATTCACTCAGTTTATTATGATGAAATAGAACATCAAATAGGAAAATTTTCACACATAGTATAGTAGAATACTCGCAATTCCCTTCACTTTCTTTTGGCTCTCACTCAAAAACCTGCCACTAATCACACACAGCAAGCGTGAACGTCAGGCCTGCAATTCATAGTATATGGCCTAACGTATCCTTTACAGATCTTATTCATACTTATATAGCAAGTGTGGGTAGTGGCGATTTCTTCTTCTCATCAGTCGTCACAGCACGTGTACACACTCATCCTCTCCATGGAACGGTCGCACTCAGCACATTTGAGCTTATCCGGCATGCCTCTGGAGGTGCCGCGGACCTCGAACCTGCAGCAGTGCGGCGGAACTGGGATTCCACGGAGGTGCTCAATCAATGCCCGCATGAAACCCTTCTCCAGAACTTGATCTTTCCAAATGTTGAAGTAGTCGGACAGGCAGGTCAGGAATGAACCACCATTGGCTCTCACCATCTCAGCCGCCATGCCACGGCCAAGTATAGCGAAACCACGTTCACTTCCGCTCATATAAAGTATTGCAGCAATCTCTGCCATCATCGGATCAGTATCAATGGTTCTGTCTAGCTCTTGCTTGGAGAAGAACATGCTTTCTAGCCTTACCCAGAAGTACCAAATTGTGTTCAGATTTAATGTGTAGCTGAGATTTTCAGCCTCTATAGTAGATATAGCTTTCCTGACACGTTCCTTGGGATTTTTCTTCCCTATGTAAACCATCTGAAGACTGATGTCAGCATCTTTTGCCACAGAACGTGCAGTAGCTGTGAACTTTCTGATCCAATCTATGTCCTCTCCTCCATAGAGAAGTGTGTATCTTCCCTCAGAAATCTAATGGAACACAAGAAAAAGTGATAATTAACAACATATAAGCATCCCTGCAGATTTAATATATAGAGATAATGTATACCCAGTCAACAATCTGTTGATCAATGGAGTCTACTATGAAGTCAATCCTCCAGCTCTCTGCAACCCACAATTCCCTTTCTCTCTCAGCAGTGAAAGGGAAAGCTAAACTTCCCCAAATCCACATCATTGGAAGGGCGTTACGGCTGGAAAGTTTTCCTTGTCTATCTAGCACACCAAGGATTGGCTGCTTCCAGAAGTTGAACAATTCTGGGTCTTTCATGCACATTATTACTGCTTCGCTAATCAGTGAAGGGTCATAAACTCTAAACCATTTCATGTTCATCTGCAAATCCTCAAACTGCCTCCTGCCTGCTGGTGTCTGGAGGATATTAGGGTCTACAACCGGGAACCAGACAATCTCATATAGGTGATCCTTTGTCAGTTGACCCCGCGACTCGCTATACATCTGCTCGAGAATGGCAAGCTCTTCTTGCGGGATGTCGAGGTCCGTCACCAACAAGAGAACGTATTTTCCTCTCAGGACATCAAGGTTAACCTATTGTTGTCGAACAGAATGTGGAATGGTTATTATGATCAAACAGAATGCGGAATGGTTATTGTCTGGCTAAGATCAGTAAGCAGTCCTAAACAATTTTAGCTATCAGGATTATCCACATCAGAATTATCCATAAGAACTCAAGAGTGAGAAACTGGAATATGGTCTGCGTTAATTACTGTTATAGTGTTTGCAGTCCTGAACATTTGAGTGAATTTGCATGTCAAAATGGAGTATACCAAGATGATTAGCAAGAAGCTAAAGCTTACCCTTTTAGCACGGGCTAAATCGTAAAGGGGCTGTAGTTCATCCTTTCCACCAAAAAGTGCACTGAGCACTATCACATTGTCAGCTTGGCCCGTCTTGAGCAAGTGTTTAAGGTATTCAAATTCTTCTATGATTCTCCTTTTCTCTAAATCATATAGCGATTTCACCATTATCCACATTGCTTCCAAGTAAGTTACTGATGAATAGGTGCATTAGCAACAATTCCAGGTTGAAACTTACCGAAACGCGTAAGGCACGCCTTCAGCAGCTCTGCCAGGTAGCTGTGCATGTTCTTGAGATCGTGCGTCCAGCTTGATAGCTCCCAGGCCTCTACAGATGATCCTAGTTGCCTGTAACAAACAAAAAAGTTTAGTTGCTAATACATGCTCCGAAATATAACAATCTCCTATTGATGAGAAATTCTACACAACTAGATCTTTGAGAACTTATGACGCTACAAGTTCAACAGTTCAGGACGTGCGATATTACCAAGACATCTCATTGCAAGAATGAAAATAACTAGGAATTAGATACATACTCAGTGCTTAGCCCAATAAGTTCATTAATCTTGTATGCACATGCTACGATACTTTTGATAGTCTGCTTGACAGCAGTTGGTATATGGGACATAGCTGTGGCGATCGCAGGATCATCCTGAGCTGTGTACTGAGATGGCAGCAGCGTAATGTCAACAATGCATTTGGTAATGTCTAGGATTACACTATTCAGATTTTTCACTGCATCAAGCCGGTTCTTAAGCACATTTGTTTGCATAAACATGTACGGTAATCGTTTAAGGACTGCTACGGATTTAGCGAGTTGGTTTGAGGTGTAACTCTGTGCAACCAGCCAAAATTGTCCATAGATCATGGCATAAGCTGCTAAAACTATCAATAGCTTGTTTTCCCACGAATATTCCGGGAGCTTGTCCAGTATTGGTGCTGATGCATCTGCAGTTATACCTCCGGAGCACTTGCAAGCTATCTGTCAATACGGACCAATTGCAGATGACAAAACTAGCCAGCGAAGGACAAGTAATGCCAAATTTTTCTCTTCATACTTACCTCGCAGCCAATCTGATCAATAAGATAAGCCAGATTTTGAGGCAAGGTAACATAGCCGACTTGGAGGCTTCGGTCCTCCAGCTGCCTCGTAGAAGTTGGAATACCCTGCAAACCAAAGAAGAATCATCTTAATGGAAATCTATGCATCAGAATTGAGTAATTGAGGAATCAGATTCCATCTCAATGTCCATATGCAGAATACAAAGGCATCAATTGTCTGCAAATTATAAGGACAAAGTTGGCATTAGACCTTTGCTGCTGGTGTAATAATGGCAACGATAGTCTGCGAGTCGTGACCAAATATATCCTCAATGATAGGTAGAAGTGCTTTGATATCGGAATCCCTTGCCTCGCGGCCAGCAGCAGGCACATTTGATGACAACAAACCAGGAGCAGACACACGTGAATGCAACGATGGATTCTCAATAGGAGTCATGAACGTAGTGGGCTGACTTTTGATCAGTTTCTGAGAAGTGGGAGCGTCTCTTTCAGTGGATAGTGCAGGCTTGATGGTGACCATTTTGGTTGTTCAACAAAGGCAGAAAAGAAGTACAATTATCAGATAGCCAAAACAGCTCAACTCAACATGTTCTTTTCCAAGCAATGTCCTGGGCCTTCATATAACCATCTGAAATGGAATAAAGCCTATCTGAACCAACTTCCTTGCTTCCATTTAAGTTTTAGAATTCAGAAAAGGTGTAAAAGCGTAACCGTGACAGGTCTCATTTCTTCTTTACTCTTTAGTTGCTGGCCCACAAAATCTCGTGTTTCATGTCAAGCTCCATGGAGCACAGTGCTTTTAAGCATTCCCTGATACGAGATTCCCGTACAGTTTTTACCTTGATTAAGTTGGTTAGGCAAGTGTCACGGAGAATCAGACAAAGTTAAAATTCACAGAGTAAAGTGTGATTTCTGCTTTGTTCTTTACTCTCTTTTTTTTTCCCAATTTACTTTTTCATAGGATTAGCAAAGGGCTCTTGAATTAGAAGTCTTCTTACGCTGCTACAATGGCGATTAACCAAGTGAAGCCAGAACTAATCCATTTCGCTTATAGATAGAACAGGGAAACAATGCTAGAAACAAAGATGTGCCCCAGAACATGCACACTTTTATCGACCTTCTAGACCAGAATCCCTTCCATTTTTAATTCTTTGTCAGTATACATAATGTAACAAAGCCAAAACCAAGTGAATAACCTGTTTCTTGGCACTCACGACGTTTCCATATCCACTAAAAGTTGAGCATCATCCACTTGCCATGGCACATTATCAGGAATCCAGATCCTCTATCCAATATTACTATGTCTTATTTTATTCCATAGAATCTCAGTCATTTATTTTGCGGGACTCACGCGAGATTCGTACGAGACCCACATAAATAAATGGCTGAGATTTGTTGTACACAATAAGATATCATAATAATAGACAGAGGATCTGGACTCCATTACCAGCATAGATTTTGTAACCAAGTTCATGGAATTGAACCTTCCCGGGCCTTAATTGTGGGAGCAGCCCTGTTAACATTGTCAGGATCTTCTGTCTATTTTCTCCTATCTTTATCTTGTCCCATAAATTTCAGCCATTTATTTATGTTAGTCCTGTATAAATAGATTGCTGAAATTCATAAAATAAAATAGAGACAGGAGAAAACAGACAGAGGATCCGTCACCTGTTAACAAATAGACATCTTCCATGAACCACCTGTCAAGAGAAGGTGCTCCTACGGGTCTTTAGTGCAGAAATAATGTAGCTTTACAAAATGTAGTGACTCAAAATATTGTTTCTCTTGAATATGTAAGCCAAATAGTTCGCACCAAATGATCATAATTGTTTTGCAATATGTGTGCCTGATAGAATTCATTCTTGAATTGCATAGCAAGAAATTATATTTTTGTTGTACCAATAGTACTTTTCGAGGATAAAAGTATAATTTCATACTATTATGTGAAATCCAAAAATCGTTAGTAATTCATTCTGTTGGCGTCAACTTTTCAAGCTCTTTTGAAAGCAACTATTTCAAGATCTGAATGATACATAAAAATCTCAATTGAGGCGAGTGTAGAGCATACTCATCCTATATCTTAGGTTTGAAGTTAATTTAATTATATAATTATTAAAAGGTATTATTTATATTATACATATTTAGATATTATAAAAATTACCAAATAAACATACATTTTAAATAAAATTACAATAAGATTATAATTACGATATTTATATTATATTTTAATTTTAATTTTAAATTATTCATAAATATTAATATATTATTTTAAAAATTAGATCGTATATCATTTCGACCTCAAAAAAAACTGACTAGCTTGATTTTCTGATTTGTATTATATAACGTTTGTGATAATAACTCAGCCACTTTTTAAATATGTGGGACTCAGGATGCCTTCCTCTCTCTCTCTCTTCTCTTTAATCATCCGTGTCGGGCTTACATGTGCGACCCACCAAAATGTATTCTTCTCTCTCTACTTTAATCATTTGTATAGGACCTACATGTTGGATCCAGCATAATCTCTTCCTCTCTCTTCTTTAATCATCTTAATGTGTGGGGCCTACGTGTGGAACATTCTATAAATTAGGCATAAAATCTTCTGTGCTTGTACCAATTCTATCTTATTAGATCTAAACCATTTATTAATAAATGGTTTAGATCAAATGGGACAAGGTTAGTATACAAATTTGAAGACAGAGGATCTGTCCCCAATAAATTAAGGTCTTCAATTAGTTTGTTCGCACGGTAGCTCAACTGGTTATTAGAAAAAAAGTTGAGTGTAAGATTTTAGGTTTAAATTTTGACAATAACAGTGTAAGAGTTCATCCAATTATGCGCACGAAATAATAAGTCACCTTTTTAATAAGTTAAATGAGATTAAACTGTAATTTACTCCGTAATTTTATCCCGTCAAGGTGTGAGGTGGCTAAAACTAGCTCCACCTTTTGAGCGCAAGGTCTTGAATTAGTTTGGATAGGCGGAATCTTTTCCTTTGTATAGGATAGGAGATGGTCCAGTCATCTTACCTAGCCTGATGATAGGGGCGAATCCTTGAGTCCAGATCCTCTGTCGAAGATCTCCTATCTTATTCTATCTAATGGGCTAAACGATGTCGTTTTTGCTATAAAATTTAAATCCGTGGCTTCCTCTATACTCCTCCTCTTTTGCTTAGACGGCGTTTACACTACTACTCTTTCAAGCTAAGCCGTTTAGGAGCTCGCCTTGTGTTTTAAAAAGGAAGTGACTTTTGCACTTATGAAATGTTTGTATTTTATAAACTTCTTGATTTATATCACAACTGGATATGAATTTTATTCATAACATTATTAATATCATTATTATTATTAAGGATAAATAATTAAAATTTATTTCTTTATTATTATTCATGAACATTATTAATTACCCAATAATTGTTAAGTGTATATATTGATTTATTTAGTTGTTTAT
>JANIPN010000218.1:3945888-3962651 GCA_027478595.1 Erythroxylum anguifugum | reverse complement strand
TTAAATTCATCAAATTGTCTTAAATTCATAAATTTTCTCACCAATTTCTTTCTCATTTAAATTCATTTTAATATTTCAAATTTTCACCAAAAGTTCGGGGTCCAACAGGACACCATGACACAACGCCAGCCTACGAGGAGTTTCCAATTTCTGGCGTCATGGTTGATAGACCAGAGTTCAGGAGCCTTCTCAATAATGTTTGGTCAGTACCTGGAGATTTTTTCACCAATATGAATTCTTTTGTTGAAGAAGTCTCAAGATGGAATGTAGACACCTTTGGCAATATATTTACAAGAAAAGCAAGAATAATGTGGCGGTTGGGAGGTGTCCAACGAGCTTTGGCCATGCATAGGATGTTGAACGTAGTTCAGGTAGAAGAAGATTTGAATAAGGATCTGGACCTTATATTGGCATAGGAAGAAGTCTATTGGCAACAAAAATCTCAGATAGATTGGCTGGCAAATGGAGATAAAAATACCTCCTTTTTTCATCGTACAATGCTTTAGTGTAACAATAGATTGAATTTTCTTAAGGATGGCTTGGGCATATATTGAAAGAACTAGAGATGCGCCAACACATCGTTGATTATTTTACTGATCTATACACATGTAACCAAACCACTTCTAATTCAGAAAACAAAGCCATGTGGTTTCCTCACATTGATACGTAGGTGTTGGAAGGGATGGTAGAGACAGTGGATGAGGAGGAAATCAGGAGGGCCATATACAGCATGAAGTCGATGAAAGCCCCCAGACCAGACGATATAAGCCCCATTTTCTTCCAACGGTGTTAGAGTGTGGTAAGCTCAGCGGTCTGTCAAGTAGTGCGGGAAACATTTAACACTCAAAAATTTCAAAGTCAATTAAATGAAACTCTTCTGGTGCTTATCTCGATGAAGGAGCTTGCAGATACTATCCAATTATTTTCCCCCATTAGTCTCTGCAACATGTTGTATAAAACAATCTCAAAGGTTATTGTTAATAGATTAAAGAGCATCCTTCCATCAGTTATCGGTCCAGCACAAACAAGCTTTGTGCCTAGAAGACAAATTACGGACAACATAATTCTTACTCAAGAAGTAATCCACACTATGCAGCGTACCTCTAGGAGAAAAGGTTACATGGAGATCAAGGTCGACCTAGAGAAAGCATACGACATATTATTGTGGGAATTTATCCATGATACATTACAACAAACAAGGATTCCCCAGGAGTTAACTAAACTGATCATAGAGTGTGTGACATCTTCTAGCATGAGTATCTTAATTAATGGGAGAGCATCTAAACCTTTTGTTTCGACGAGAGGTATACGACAAGGTGATCCTTTGTCACCCTACCTTTTTGTCTCATATATCGAGCGCCTGGCTCACCAAATAGGACAGATTATGGAACACGATCGTTGGTCTCCTTTTCGATTTAATCGAAGGAGACCTCCTATCTCCTATTTGTTTTTTACGAGCGATCTCCTTTTGTTTGCGGAAGCCACATAAGAACAAGTTAGAGTTGTAAAGAAGGTGGTGGAAGATTTTTGTTCCCAATCAGGGTAGAAAGTTAACAGAGAAAAAACATTTATCTACTTCTCACGTAATGTGGGAAAACAGGTCAAAACAGACCTGGCTAATCGATTAGGTTTCCAAGACACTGACGATCTAGGATGGTACTTGGGTATGCCGATTCTTCACGGTAGGGTCACAAAGAAAACATATGAAAGCATCTTAGAGAAAGTGCAAAAGACACTCTCGGGTTGGTCTACAAGCAGTCTGTCGTTAGCAGGCCGAGTCACATTAGTAAAGACGACGTTACAAAGTCTTCCTTTCTTTGCTATGCAAACAACAAAGTTGCTGGATTACATTTGCGACAAGATAGAGCAGCAGGTTCAACAATTTATATGTGGTTCATGCTCAACCAATCGGAAGATGCACTTAGTGGCCTGGGAGGTTATATTTCGCAGAAGAGAAAATGGAGGATTGGGTATTCGGAATCTCCGTATAACGAACGAAGCTTTTATTATGAAAGCTAGTTGGCAGTTGATTTATTAACCTGATAAATTGTGGGTTAAGGCAATACGAGCAAAGTATGGAGTTAGACAAGTAGTGTCGACCAAGATTAAGAAAAAAAGGGTCCCCTTTTTGGAAAGCAATAAGAACCTGTATGATGGATTGGATTGGACGTTGGTCAATAGTAACCTGGCCCGATTCTGGTTGAACTGATAGTCGACAAACAAACATCTGCTGGTGACATACACGACGGGTGCTATTTTAGAGGACATATTGTCCGAATCGGTAAGTGCGTTTGTATATTTGGATGGAAGCTGGAATTGGAGCATGTTCTCTTTGCGGCTTTCGACTGGTGTCCTCCTGAACCTCAATTCAAGGCTACATCCGCTGTTAGGAAATGGTGCAGATGAAGTGCTTTGGAAACACTCAGTTAGTGGCATGTTTTCAATTAAATCAACCTATGAAATTTTAATAGAGCAGGAAGTGCATGGATGAATAATTGAGTGGAAGAACATATGGAGGAGGAAGGGGTTGGAAAGGATCAAATTATTTTTGTGGCTAATAGCCAAGGATCGTCTCCCTACAAGATGGGAACTAGCTAGGAGGAATACATGATACTTGATGCACATAGTGTGAGGAGGATTGGGAGACACTGATTCATGTATTAAGGGTTTGTTGATGGGCAAAACTAATATGGAATAAGCTGTTGTAGAGGCAATTTTGGCCTGAGTTTTTCTCTCTGCCTCTTAACGAATGGCTACAGCATAATCTGGAAAACAAATGGGGTATCCGGGAGAGTGGGGGATGGGAATTCTGTTTTGGAGTTGCAATCTGGCAGTCATGGAATTGGAAAAACAAGCAACTCTTTCATATTCAAGATCATATTCCAACAGTAAAAGTTAAAGACATATGAACCAGAGTTCATGAGCAAAATTTGTTTAACCAAATATGCCTAAAACAAAATAAGGAGAGGAAATGGCAGCCTCCAATGCTTGATTGCCTGAAGATGAACGTAGATGGAGCTGTCAACCCAATCACGGGAGCAGCTACAGTTGGGGGATTGTTGAGAGAACACAATGGAGTCTAGATTAAGGGCTTTGTCGTTAATATGGTGAAGGAATCTACACTTAAAACCGAACTTCTGGGAATTTGCCATAGATTGCGGTTTGTATGGTGGCATGGAATAAGAGACATGGTATTGGAATTCGATTGTGAGATAACCATTAACTTGGTGATACATTGAGAAAATGCTGGTGGACACATGCAGGTATTACAAAACATCAAGGAGCTTCTTGACAGAGACTGGAGAGCAAGTATGCAATATGTGCCAAGAGAAGTAAACCGGTGTGCAGACTTTATTGCGAAACATGCTCGCAATATAACAACAGGGTGGTATATGACACTATGATATCTCCTCAGCTTGGGATGGGAGAGATGTTGATGTCGGATAGTAAGTTTCACCCTAGGGGTGAATAGTTTCTAGGTGTTTGCCTCTGTTAACAAAAAAAAAAAAACCATTTTATTGAATTTAAAATCGATGAAATATTAAAGTTTTGTCTAAAAAATTATATGTGACATTTTTAAATTAAAAACAGGCATTAATTAGGCATCTCTCTAATTAACAAATCAAAAGTTCAACATGCTTTTCTAAAGTAATTAATATAAATTGTCAACTCTCACCATGGCTAGGGATGACAGTGGGCCCATCTAGGCTCGGTCTTGCCCGACCCCAACCTGTACTGAGGGCTGACCGAACCAGAGCTGCCTAGTCTTAGCCCAACGGATCCAAAGGTGGCCTGACTCAAGCCCGACCAAAATTTTATTTTTTCAAAAAGGTAACCTGAGCCTGAGCCCAACTTGAGGCCCCGTAGGGCAAAAAATCAAACCTAAGGCCCGATCAACCAGATCTTGACTCGTTGACTTTAGGTTGGGCCAGTTTTGGACCAGTTTGTCATCCCGAGATATAAGAAATTGAATGAAAAACAAGGATTAATAATTCAACTTGTTAAACAAAAGAGAATACTTTTTTTATAGCGGTTTACCACTGGTTAAAACCTTTAAATCTTAAACCTTTCTTATGATTGGTTCGATGTCTGGTCCAGTTTTTAAAACATTGATCAAGACTGGTATGAGAAAAGGATGACAACAGGCCTGCCTAAGTCCAGCCCAACACGGCCTGGGACCTGTCAACCTGGATATGGCCCGAATAAGTCTGCCATCCCTATATGAGATATAAGAAATTTAATGAAAAACAAGGGTTAATAATTCAACTTGTTAAACAGAAGTGAATACTTTTTTTTTTGGAAAGTAAAGTTCAATATATTAAAATGAGTTCAATATACAAATAGCCAAGAAGAAGATTAACAACCTAACAACAAAAGTGAATACTTGAAAATACATATAGTGAAGTTATCGACGTTTTTAGAAAATTTTAAACGTAATAAATGATCCAAAATAAGTTTGATATAAAATAACATCTAACTTTCTTAGGACACGTTAATACTTTTTGTTTATTATGATCAAGTGTTGTAACATATTGAAAAAAATCAAATTAGCATGAAATTCTAGTCCATAGTTGACCTACTCTACATTATTAGAATTGGGCAAAAACAAAAATTTTAATATTAAAATGTAAATTTTAAAGGAATAAATTTATTAAACTTCCCATTTACTATATTTAAAAAAATCCTTCAATTAGATACTAAAATCTTAATTTAAAAGTTTTTCATGTTCGATTTTGATTTTTTATAAGAAAAATTGAATTATTATAAGTAACAATAAAAAAATTAGTTAAATCTTGAATTCAGAATATAAATTGTATTTGAGATTTTTTTTTAAAATTTAATAATATATTAGCATTATCTAAATTAAATCAATTTAAGGTTAAAAATTTAAATTAGATTCAATCACACTCAAGTTTAATTTTGAGTTCATATATTTATACTTAATTTAAGTTTTTTTCTTTTCAAAGTGGACTTCAAACTTTGAGTTCATGTATCAACATTGTCAACTCTAGTTACAAATTGTTCTTGCCAAAGTAGACACGAGGGCTGTGGTGAAACCGTGAAAGACAGTGACTTCTCCGTTCTTAACCCAAAATCTCTTAGTTCAACATTAGAGTTGCGGTAACAATTTGTGAGGGAGAGCTTTACTATCCGAAAGAGTTATGTCCGACTCGAATCTGGATTAGTCGGTTATCCATTCGATGTCGTACCGGATAGTTTATTGAAAAAAAAAAAAGAAAGTGGAGAGTACAATTTCAAGTAGAAATGATCAGCAGAGCAGGGGCACCACGCCACGCCCTCCTCAAAGCAAAAATACCAATTTAACAAACCTTGCTCCTACTTGCTAAACCATAATCACATTGAAACTACCAAAATCCAAACTAAATATGATTACAAGCTGATGCAACAACCTAGAAACTAGTTTTTTCTTTTCCTTCGCTTCTCATGTGAACAGGGGAACCAGATGTCATTGCCCTTGCAGAAAGAAGAGCAATATGCGCACTTAACTATTTCTGTATCTTCAATGTATTAATGAAGCTCTTGCCTTCTGCAATGTCATTTTTGGATAGAAAATCCAGAAAGTCCCTAAAGCTGCTTTCTTTATATCCCTTTGGGTGTTCATCATCCACAAGTTCTTCTGCAGTCGCCATTTTCTCATCCATACCCAGACTATGCAGGCTTGCAATGGAAATCCTAGTCCTGTCAGAATTTAGTCTAGCTCTATGCATAACACTTTTGTACAAGCCATTGCTCAGGACCTCAA
Source organism: Erythroxylum anguifugum (assembly GCA_027478595.1). Lineage (NCBI taxonomy): Eukaryota > Viridiplantae > Streptophyta > Magnoliopsida > Malpighiales > Erythroxylaceae > Erythroxylum > Erythroxylum anguifugum. Next base: position 3,956,887 of record JANIPN010000218.1, on the reverse strand, counting down.
CATGGTCTCCAACGTGGACCTGAAGAGCACCATGAAGGCGAGGGACCAGCCTCCACTTGCCATCTTCCGACCCTGCGACGATTTCAAGGCCTGGGAAGCTCTGAAGCATTATTGTCAGGCAGCTGTAGTCGGAATGAGCCGGCAATCCCAATGCAATTTCGGGATTCGGGCATGGTGGATAGCAGTTCAATGCTATGACTTGTGTCCCTTCCCCCATTTTGTTGCTCAAGTATGTTGGACCTAACCCTAGGCTCTCAGTAATGGCTCCCATCAGCAACCCAGCAAGTTTCATCACTTCTGTGCAATAATTCCCCATGTTTTCCCTGAAACATAGTACATTGTTAGAAGGAAATTAACGAGTCAGTGACCCCTCTAGAGAAGTTATGCACATAACTAATCTTGGATTGTTTCACTTATCATTCATTACCTGCAGTAAACTAGGTTTGAGCTTAGCAACTAAGGCTCGAGGGTCTTCAGATTTAGCCCTTCATCGCGCAGCTAAAAATGAGAAAGAACGAAATAGAACATTTGTAGGGATTGAAGCTAAGAGACTTATAGTTCAAACCTGTGTAAATATGAACACATAAAAACTGACTAATATGAAGAGACAAAACCCTTTGTTTGGAAGCTTATGATGATTCACTGAGGTCTGAGGTCATTGCATATGTCTTCCTACTTGCGAGACTGTAATAACGGCAGATTCTTGTCTGCTATTCAAGTTAAGACGTATGCAATAGGCAAATAAGACACATGCTTTGTATATAACACTTATTGCAGAACATCTCTTCAATTTTATTACTTCGAAGTACCTGTTATGTACTTGACGTACTTGACTTTTCGCTGAAGTGATAGATTAAAATCGAGTAAGTATAAACTAATTATCAAATGGTTATCTAAATATATAGCCGTGATAATTATAAACGAGTACATTTTCTACTTCTACCATTAGTTTCGTCAAGTATTGAAGGATCAGTAACCTGAAATGAGGTGGACTAGTTGGCCATAAATGAATCCATTTAGAAAGAGGATTAGCATAATGTTTTAGGAAGATCCTCCAGAACTGGACCTTGTCGTTCCCGTCCTTCAGGCTCGTTCCATACCTTATCGGCTTGTGAACATCATTAGACATGAACTTGGTTTTCTCTTGACCTGGTAACTTGAAGAAATCTGATGCTGCGGAGATAGCTCCATCTAGTGTCGACTGACAAATCCCATGATTCACAACCTGTAATTTCAATAACAAAGTTGTTACGTCGAAATGTGAGATGGTATTAGTATGAGAATTGGTGATTGGAAGACACTTGACACGACAAAAATGAAAGGATAATTTGTCATTGCGAGCACTTACTTGAAAGAAACCCATTTGGCGACATGCATCACCTATTTCTTTGATAACTTCAATCCTCTTATGGGAAGGAGTACCTTGTCTCAACCGACCCAAGTCAATCACCGGTACATTGGCGGTCTCAGGAGACGTACTTGGACGGTCTGGAGGTTGAACAGCATAGCACTTGGGAACGTATGACAAGCCCCTCTCCTGAGCACTACTTCCAATTGGAAATGAGCTTGAACTCTGGTTTCCTTCCATGTCAGTGTAACTGAAATTATGAATCAGAAACAAGTGTCCAAGTCGAGAAGCTTGGAAATAAAAGAAGAGAATGGTTATGTAATGATTGGAAACGCAGGCTCTTTATAAAGGTTTTCCAGAGTCACGGATTTGCAATACATCTGGCCGTGCAAAACTCGCTGACCAAGGCTGCTAGCACTCTGAATGCAGACAAGTGCTTCCGAGCATATGGAATTGCAAGTGGGATGATACACGTAAATAGGGGAAGTTATTTCCAGATCTTTGCATTTGGACCGTATAAAAAGTCCGTTAAATTTCATTACATATTTCATTTTAAGCTTATCCGGCTAAATTAATGGTTTTAAAGTATTACTAGAAAACAAAAAGAACTTTTTTGATTCTTCTACAATCTGCAAATAGGAGCGGGCGGTCAGTGGAGAGTCGCAAACAACAGGCTAGACTGCTAGACAACAAAACAGTACTTTCTTCCCTGAAAATATTGTGGGCTGCTCTTGCGAACTTGCAGTGCCGGCGGCAGTAGGACATTTTTTAGGGCCTACCCTATTAGGGGCCCACTTGCTTAGGGACTTACTTTATAAGGGACTAAGATGTTGAAAATTATTAAATACTATTTAATAGTTGCTTCAATTCTAGCGTTAACTATCTGTTAACATATGAATTTAAGGGGGTGCTCGGATAAAGGGCATGCAAATAAATCAATGGGACAAGAATGAATGGCAATAGTTGGTTATTTATTATAATTAACTGAATAGTTTTTTTCATACTTCAGTTTTAAGTAATAGCCCATACTCCCGTATGTGAGAGAAATGGTTTTGATTTCCGCCAATATTAATATTTTTTAATTTTTAATTAATATAATTAAACTATAATTAATTAAATATAAAAAATAAAATATAATTTATTGATTAATTAAAATATAATTAATTAGTTAATTACGATATAATTTATTAATTAATTAAATATATAACAGATTTTTATTTCTCAATATTTTTAACAAACTAACCACTATCAATGGTAACGTTAATCATTTCTTCCTCTTAACCAACCATCATAATTATAATGATTATATTCATTCTCATTCCTCACTATATTCATTCTCATTCTTATTACCATTCTCCTATGTAGTTTAGCTTTGCATAATAAAATTAGATCATCTGCGTACAAAAGGTGAGACAAATTCATTTCCCGGCATAGATAGTGATACTGAAATAACCCATTGCATTGCACCATTGTATTCAATAACCTTGAAAGACCCTCCATCGCTAAAGTGAATAAGTAAGGAGACAGAGGATCCCCTTACCTAATCCCTCTGCGAATCCGAAAGGGCTTCGTATGAATTTCATTAATAAGGACACTCAATGAGGTAGTTTGTATACATTGTAAAATCCAGTGGCAGAACAGTAAGGGCAAACTAATCCCCTACAGGTAGTCCCTCAGGTAGCCCCACCCAATCGTGTCATAAGCTTTATACAAATCTATCTTTAAGGCACAAATTTTTACCTTTTTACCAGAGTGATAGTCCCCCCAACAACTCTTGCAATAACAGAATATTATCGCCAATACTTCTAGAAGGAAGAAACACTCCTTATGCATTGCTAACTACTTCAGCCAAAACTCCCCTTAAACGCTCAGCCAAAGAGAGGCGATAATCTTATATACCATATTGCAGCATGAAATTGGACGATAATCTGTAATCCGCTCAGGTCTCTCCTTTTTGGGAATCAAACATATGTAGGAGTGGTTGATCTCCTATAGCAATTTCCTCGAAGAAAAGAACTCCAGTACGGCTTCCGTTAACAACTGACTAGTGATACTCTAGGTTTGTTGAAAAAACTCAACCGAAAAAGCATCCGAACTAGGTACTTTGGATCCATAAAGACGGAACAAGGCCTCCTTCACCTGTTTAGCCGAAAAAGGGGCAAGTAACCTCTCCATACTTTCTGGACTCGAAGTAAATTCCAGTACATTCTGAACCCCAAAACTAGTCCCCGGATCTACTGTACTGCCCATCAGTTGCACAAAGAACTCCCTAACATGTTCAGCCATTGGTTCATGCCCACGAATAAAAGTACCTTCCTCATCTACCAATTCTGTGATGGTGTTGACATTTCGTCGAGCTAAAATGGCCGCATGAAAAAACTTAGTGTTGCAATCTTCCTCCTTGAGCCAGTTTTGTCTAGCTTTTTGCTTTAGGATATATTCATTTAACGTTAAAGTCTCTTGATACTTATGCAAAACATCTGCCTCAAGTACCCTCAACCTCTCATTCAGGGGCTCCATGTAGCACTGCTTCTGAAGATCAGCCAATTGGGTACCCAACATATTAATATTCCTTATTTGATTTCTGCTAAACTCCTTAATCACTCTTTTGGCTAGCTTCAATTTTTGCATCAGTTGAAAATCTTTATAGCCTTGTATCTCAGTCCGCCAAACTTGCTCAATCGTTTCCATAAAGCCCTCAACTCGGAGTAAACGATTAAAGAATCGAAATGGGGCCCCAACCCGAGTTTCGATACTCGGGTGCTATATTAAAATTAGCACATGATCCGAAAGCCCTGGTTCGCCAAACACAACTAAATCAAATGGGAAAGAACCAAGCCATTGTTGATTTACCAAAGCACGATCAAGCTTCTTCCGAATGAACATATGCCCTTGTTGTTTATTCTCCCGCGTGTAACATCGACCCCCTCCTTTGAGATATACCAAATCAGTGTGATGAAATAGTTGTTGAATCTCTCCGCCCGCTCCTCCATGAAAATGCACTCCACCCTCAACTTCTGTTGAGTTAAGACATCAAATAAAATCTCTAGCTGCCAACCACGAACCTTGCAACCCAGCCTGAAATTCCTTCAATTCCGACCATAGCTCAACTCTTTGGAATGCAAAATTGGAGGCATATACTAAAGTAACCACAAAATTGACCCTTCCCAGGAATAGTACACTGCAGATGCATAAACTGTACGCCCATCTTAATCACTTTAACTTCCACCTTATCCACATTAAACCAGCATAGGATCCTACCGTTATAATTATAATCAAGATTAGAAATGAGCCTCCATTCTTTCCCCAAAAAGTCTAAGTTCTTTCTATCAATCGATGCTTTTATGTTAGTCTCCAAAAGTCCTACCAAGTAAGGGTGATTGTCCGCTACTACATGCTTGACCATCATCTTCTTCAGGGGGTCGTTCAACCGCCTCGTATTCTATACTAAAAACATCATATTAGAAAAGACACTCAGGGGACATCACTCCTTTTTTCCTTTTCTTTTTACCTTTCTTCTTAGCCAACGATCTCTTAATCTGCCTCTTGCCCAGTACTGAAGCTGGGTTCTGCGTCCTCCTTAGCTACTCCTCATTGCTTTAGTGAATCAACCATCGCACCCTCCCCATTGGCGCCAATTGCATGCCCCTCCTCTGCAGTTTGGGTATTGGAAAGTCTAGGATTCTGTAAGCAATTAGGCTGTACCAAAGCCTCTTGTGCGTTAGCTGTCCCTTCACTCCTCAATCCTGCCCTTGCCATGGACACCTCTATTTCTTGCTCAGATTGCACGATCATAATATGAGGCTTGCTCCTCTCCATATCAGTATCTCTTGCACCTACACTCCCCTGAATTCGCCCCAAACCACCTACACCCAGCTCCTCTATCATTACTCTCTCAGTGCCTTTGTCAAGTCGTTTCAGCCTCGAATCCAACTGGCTTCCCTGCTCCTCCTTGCCCCTTGATTCCTTCATCAGATCTTCTTGCCATCCTGACTGAAACACACGCCCTATAGCTACCCACTGCTACCCCACCAAATTAGGCTTCCACGAATAAGTTAAAGAAATTCTATCCCTAACCAACTCACCTCCCTCACTAAGTCTCATTATGTACAACGTATCAGGTAATTCAACATCCTTCGCCACTTCCGAACATATCTTGGCGTATCCTATTCTGTCCATGGCAGCTGTCTGCGCATCCATACAAATAGGTTTTCCTAATCCACTAGCCAAGTGACTCAACCCTTCCACCGTTCAATACTCCATTGGAAGACCATGAAACTATACCCAAAATGGCAACACCTCAACTGATCCCCTATCTAAACCTAACCCAGGTCTCCATTGCCTAAAAAACAAGGGTTGGTCGCCGATGTGCCATGGGCCTAACTCAAGTATTTCTCCTAAATTGGAGTTCACAGAAAACTTGAATAAGATCGACCCATCCTCCATGAGCATAGCTTTCTCAAACCCTTTTTTACTCCATTTTGCTCTATCCCACGCATTCACCACCGGGAACGCCAGACGTTTAGACCAAAAAAAACCAACCAGTGCATTAGACCAAGCTCTGGTGTTGGGTCCCAGACCCACCCAAAAATCGGTATTATCCGCTTTGGTATTTTCTGGGAATCGATCCCTCAACCTCACGGTTTTGTAGCGTTCAAACGCTCGCCTCTTACCATTAAGCTAGACCCAACATCTGGCACTAGCATGCAACAATTCCTCTGGAGGAGACACGATTCCATCCTACACCACATTAGGGTAGTATTTGAGTTTACCTTAAGATTTCTAGACTCCTACCTTATCCCTCCATGCGCCACCCCCTGTTGCCGCAGACGCCTGGGCATCTCCATTCACTAATGCTAAGGTAGCGCTCCTATTGCCAGTAGCCAGCTCACTCGTCAGGGGAGGAAAGGAGCTCGACAATAGGTCGGATCTCCCATCCTGAGGGGAGCCTCCTGCTGCCCTGTAAAAGGCGCCTGGAAAAGACAACTTCACCTGTTGTTTGTGGGTTGGGACAAGGAAAGCTCGGTTTTTAAGAAGGGTATGAAGGTAATAACCAAATAGGCGGAAAATTGAAGTTAGAAAGAGGTCAGAGTGTTTTGGAAGTTAGAAAGAGGTCAGAACAAATATTAAATGATGTTATGTTTATTTGTGTTTCTCCTTTTTAAATTTAGATTACTTATTATGTATACAAAATGTAACACCCCGGTACCCGCGGGAAGGGTAAAATAGTAAGTATAAGTGATCAGTGAGAGTTTTGAAATGCAATTCCATGTCTATGTATTATTGTGACATGTATATACTTGTGAATAGTGAACTCTTTGCACATGAATTTATTGTACATGCATTCATTGACAGTCCGGGTATAATTGGTACTAAATGGGATTGTTTTGAGAATTATGGGTTATTGATCTTCAAAAATTATTTGGAGAGTGAAATTAGTGATTTTATAATTTTGGAGAATTTTAGGAAATTTTTCTAGAATTTTTCGGAGGTAAATCCCGGACTAAGAAAAATGTCGAGCGGCAAACCAACTGGTCAATGGTAGTAGAATTTATTGCATGCGGTATTGAATTTTGGACATATGGCTATATGAATTTTTGACAAGTGGAATTTATGGGAAATTGGGCTTGAAATTGATTAATTGAGAAGAATTGATTGTAGCTTGACACATGGCACACTTATAGCCATGTATTTATTCCTTAACCCTTAAGTGTACATTTAATTAGGCTCTCTTATTGCTCACATTCACGACACTCTCAACACTTGGGTGATTTTCCTTCTTCTTCTTCGTGGATTCTTCTCCTCTTTATGCCCTTCATGTGTTGATGATACACTTACCTTGAATCCTACTCCATCCTTCAAATTATACTTTCATCTTGTTGCCTCTTCATTTTGCCTGAAGAAAAACCTAGCTAAACCTCCTAGAAGATGAAGATCATGGAGATGAGAGAGCTAGGGTTACATGGTGATTTTGAAGAGTTGAAGGAAAAATCAAGTAAGTTTTATGTTACATGGTATGAGTATGGTTAATTGAAGCTTGCATGATGGGGGCTTGATGAATGGATTTGTGTTTTGCAAGGTTTGTGTATATACCTTGAGTGATGTAAATTCATGTTCATGTTTTGTTTTTGGATGTATTTTTTTGAGTAAGAAGTGATGTAAGGGTATATAGGTTTTTCAAAGAGATGAATGGATGAGTGTAAATTTGATTATGAATAGATGCATATGCTTGTGTTCTAATTTGAGTGTTTATAGTGACAAAGAGGATATGAATTGTTTCTGGGTGTATTGAGCTAAAATTGAAGTGTATATATGAGTATTTTCATTTGGAATTCATGAATGTTGAGTATGAGGTATTTTGTATGGAGAAATAAGGTATGTTAGTGAAATAGGGTGGAAGTTGGAAAGGGTAAGATGAGGTTGAAATTGATGAATCAAATGAGTTGTGAATTGAGGAACTTAATGAAATTAGATTGATATTTGAATTGTCATGAAGTAAATTGGTGTTAGAGGAAATGGATTTGAGAAGAAATGATTGAATGAATGTTGGAACTCGGGGAAAAAGTTTGGAGAAAGTTGGTGCAGCATGTGTCCGTCAAACGGACACGAATGTCCGTTTAATGGACAGTTTCGGGCGACAGAATACCCTAGAGACAAGGTGTGTCCACTGAACAGACACGTGAGTCAGTTTAACGAACTGGTTTGGGTCATGAGTTGCACAGTTCGCAGACAAATTTAGAGCCGAACTATAAATTTTGAGTACAAATTCAGTTTCAAGTTTGCATTAAAAAATTTTAAATTCAACCTAAAATTTGATCAATTAAAATCAAAGTTATTGAATTTTAATTACTTGAACTATTTTTACTAACTCTAAAGATATAAGCAATAGTTAGTGATATCATAATTTTTTAATAATACAAGATTTTTTTAAAATTTATAATATTATAAGTGTTATTATTATTATTATTATTATTATTATTATTAAAGGTTTGTCTTTTATCCATTTATATAAGCTTTTAAAACTAAAAAAAGTTTGGTGCTAAATAGTAAAGTATACTGAAACGTTGGTAGCTTGATCGACATACGGTATGGTATGATCAATTTAATCCACTTCTTATACTTCAATAAGGACTTTATTATCATATTTGAGAATTTTCTTCTTTTGCTAACCCAAAGATGAGGATGATACGGTATGGGAGTATACTTTCTGCACATGAGTAAAGGAAGAGGTCGGGATTAGTTGCATCTGCATTATGTATTTTATTGTTTTTGTAAAGCGAATTCCGCAATTTTCTGTAAAATAGTGCTTGTATTCATAGTGGGCCTCAATTGGCTATTGAATTTCTAATGAGCGTATGTAATGGATTGACTGGAAATGGATACAAATGAAAGTTACTCTAAATGGGTTATTGGTTTCTAACCATATGATTGTTGAATGAATTATAACCAAAAAGGATGATGAGTGAAATTTGGCCCAAATTGAAAACGGATTTCCGTTTATGTTAGTGTTTCAAAAAAAAATTATACCGACTTGTGAAGGATTGAGTGTTCTGGCATGCTACCTTCGCAGGCACGGACTCGGATATCACTGTCAATGTTGGGTTTGGGTCTTGCAGGAGTGAGATGCTACACAAAATATATTAAACATTAACAAATAATTTAATTTTTGCAATTGTAATTTTCATTATACCTGTTAGTGTAACATCAATTGAGAGAAGTTTTTTAAAGTTAAAATTATTGAAAACCTACTTGAGGTCATCAACGTCGCAAGAAAGGTTGAATGATTTAGTTATTTTTTGTATCGAGATGGATATCTTGGACAATATTGATCTTGATAATATTACTAATGATTTTGCATTTAAAAATGCACAGATAATTTTTTTTTAATAAATCGTTATCATCTGTGTGTTTGTTAATGCAATTCTCTTAGGGTTTTGCAATCTAATATTTCCGTTCAAATGCTACTAATATTATTCTGTTGTTACTGCTTTTATTTTTAATGATTTTATTGTCTTTGACACTTGTCAGATATTGTTAGTTGATGTTATAATCATTTAATATTTTGTTAAATATGTGAACTTATAAATTGAGTTACTTATGTATGGATATAAAATTTTAATAAATAAAAATATACTTTTAAATTTTACATGGTTATATATTGCCGATTTATTAAAACCTTTTTTTTAACTTCTCCCGTGACCCATAAAATGGAAGTCGTAAGTGGATCTTTTATCATTATTAATCAAAGGGTCATGGCATTGTAACAACATTTGGAATTGTTCATGATTTGTTGTAATTTAGGTCACTTTTTTATAAATCATTGACGAGTACAATTCATGATCTACAATTTAAAATCTTACTGAGAACGTTGCCTGAAAACCTTAAACTCTGGACTGAATCATAAAATGCCACACATAGAGAGAAACGTGCGGTGAACTGGTTCAAGGGACAAGGATGTAGTATGGGACATGCAAAAGTAGGTAAGTGTTGTGGATTCAGGATTTACGGTTTTAAGAATGAATTGAAGGAGTAGCTCATTTGGTTTCTCATGATGAGGACAGAGTAAGCGTTTGGTTGCATTTATATATTAAAATTTACCAAACGAATGATTCATGATTTGACTAATTTAATTGAAAATTTTTAAATTAATCAAATGTTCGGTTTATTTTTAATTTTTCTATTCAATTTATTTTAATAATTTTTAAAAATTATTTTAAAAATAGTTTTTAACTCTATATCATATGACCTCAATCTTTTAAAACAGGGGTATTCCTGAGACGTGGAAGCTAAGAGCTACTCTCGAGAATGGACAAAGTTGTGTGATGTTATCTTATATTTGCATAGTACTTTCCAAATGATGCTTGTTCTACAGATAAGCATTTGAGTTTATTAGTACACCCTTATGATCCTTTTGCGAGAAGTTCTGCTTTTTGTAAAGTTGCAGACAGTTTATCCACTAATAGAGTTTGTAAATATGTGAAATTCTGATAGACAAGTCTAAAAGAGAAGAGTGTGGGGTTGGAAGGAGTTTGATTTCCATGCATCTTTCACAACAACCTCACCCAACATCGACTGACATGTATTGCCCAAATGATCCCCATTCCAAACCAACATGGCACCAACGTGAAAGATTGTAAAAAATAACTAATTTTCACACCCACACACAAACGATATATATATATAAAATGGGCACTTGCAGGGGTCATATTTATTTTTTTTTTATTAGTGAAAAAGTTCATAATGTATTCGAAAAGAAATAATTAGGTTCGTTTGTTAAATCGGGTCAAAAATGAGCCTAAGTAAAAAACTTGTTAAGTGGAAGAAAAGATAGACAGTAACAAATTTTGTTAGTTTATGCACTTGCAATCAATCAATTTGTTACAATTTGATGTATGACATTATTGTTTAATTAATAAAGCATTCTTTATTTTTATTGATTATGTTAATTATGTTTGATGTTGTAATACTAAATGTAAAATTCCTGGAACAATTACATTATTCTTGGTTAGTAGTGATTTATGAAATTATCTAGGCAAATCCTATAAAAGAGCCCATGTGATATACTTAATTATTTATCTTAGCCCTTGTGTTTTTAATTCGTTCACCTTAGCCCCTGTGTTTTTTATTCTCATTCAAGATACCCCAATTGGG
>JANIPN010000218.1:3916243-3930297 GCA_027478595.1 Erythroxylum anguifugum | reverse complement strand
TTGAACTTCATTCTTGCTCTGATCATCAATCAATCGGATTTTAATTTGTGAATTTAGACATTTCTGAATTGCCACCAAGATCATCATTTCTATCTTCCTCTTTACTGCTGAAAGTTTGCTCTTCATTTTGATCTTCATTTTGATCGTATTCTTCACTCTCACTGAGCTTGCTATTTCCTCCACAATCTTCAGCATAGCAGGCTGCATGAAGCAACACAAGTCAACAGTGAGAAGGGTGGTGGTGGTATACGATTGGGTGGTTATCTCGAAGTACATCACAAGCTGTTGATAGAACTCGTCATTCTTATTCGTTACTGCACCATAAGACCATCACAAATCAATCATATTTTCTGATTAAACAAGGTTTTTGAAGAAATAGTATGCAATAATGTTGGTGTCTTAGACATCTTGTAAATCAAGATCAAGAAGAAGTTAGAAACAGTTAGAAGTTAGTCTCTGTAAAGTCTGTTAACAATGTTGACAGCCAAGTGTATAAATACAGAAAAGAGAGTAAATGAAAAATACTTCATTCTTCTCGTATACTATAGTCTTCTACGAATTAGATATACTAAAGTTCTAAAATCAAGAGTGGTATCAGAGCATTTATTGAAGGGTCTTAAGGGATCTGTGGAGCATTTCGTCGAACAAGAAAGCGACGTCTCAAAGAAGTGGTCACCATACACAAATGGAAGGACTACCCAACATGCAAGCACCTTTGTTCGATGGAGAGTCGTGTCAAATATGGGCAGTGAAGATGCAAATGTACCTTGAAGGGCCAGATCTGTGGGAACCGATCGAAGAAGACTATCACGTGGATCCATTGGTAGACAACGCAACAGTAAACCAAATGAAGTATCAGAGGGAGAGACTTACCAGAAAAGCTAGAGCCAAGTCTTGTCTATACGCTGCGGTAAGTCCCTCTTTATTTACAAGAATCATGCACCTGAAATCTGCTAAGGAGATATGGGATTATCTGAAGGCTGAGTATGAAGGAGATGAGAGAGTGAAGAGCATGAAGGTAATTAACCTGATGAGGGAGTTCGATAGGCTCCAAATGACAGAGGATGAATCAGTCAAGAAGTGTGCTGGAAAACTACAGGATCTTGCAGACAAGATCCAACTTCTTGGAAGTCGTTTTGAGGATGAAAAGATTGTTCAGAAGATGCTGATCTCTTTTCCAGAAAAATTCGAAGCAACCATCATTTCTTTGGAGAACACCAGAGACATGGCAAACCTGAAGTTGTCGGAGTTGTTAAGTTTTCTGCAAGCCCAAGAACAGAGGAGAGCAATGAGGTCGGTAGAGGTGGCTGAGGGTGCACTAAGTGCAAGTCAGAAAACTAGTGGAGGAGGGAAGAAGAAACATTGGAACAAAGGGGGCACAGAAGGTAAGTTGCAAGAAAAGCAAGAAGTGTCAGAAAATTCGATCCAATCTTAAAAGGAACCTTGCAAACGTTGTGGTAAGACTAATCACCCTCACTATAAATGCTGGAGAAGACCCGATGTCAAGTGCAGGAAATGCAAGAAGTTAGAGCACATTGACAAGTTCTGCAGAAGCAAGGAGGAAGTGCAGACTTCTGAAGAGGCTTGGATTGCAGACAAGAAGGATGAGGATCACCTGTTTGTTGCCTCCTGCCACAACACCAGTGTCTCAGCAGATAGTTGGCTAGTTGATAGTGGCTGCTCTAACCACATGACCAGTAACCTGAGCATATTCAAAACCCTGAATAAGAAGCATACGTGCAGAGTAAAGATTGGCAATGGACAACTGTTTTCTGTCAAGGGAAGAGGAGATGTTGTGATCGAAAGCATAAAGGGTCCAAGGACACTTGAAGATGTGCTATATGTTCCAGATCTTGAACAGAATCTCTTGAGTGTTTCACAATTGATTGAAAAGGGCTATTCAGTCCTCTTCAAAGATGGTTTCTGTAAGATCACAACTTCATATGGGAGATCCCTCTTCAAAATTCCAGCCAAAGACAAAAGCTATGTGTTGAATTTGCTTGAACAACATCAGGTGGCACTCAGGGCAAGAGTTTGTCGAGCAAGTCTCTGGCAGAAGAGGCTTGGACATCCTCATTGGAAAGGCCTTTTAAGGCTGAGCAAATCAGATTTGGTGCAAGGCATGCCAATACTCCAAGAAGCTCAGCAGGTGTGCACAACATGCATTGAAGGGAAGAAGGCTAGAGAACTGTTCCAAGACAACACATGGAGAGCAGCTGAGTTGCTTGAGCTGGTTCACACTGACGTGTGTGGACCTCTACCAGTTGATTCACTGAATGGAAGTCGACTGTTTGTCACCTTTATTGATGACAAATCTAGATACTGCTGGATTTACTTCATGAAGTCCAAAGGAGAGGTAGCAGAAATATTCCAAAAGTTCAAGCATATGGTAGAGAATCATAGTGGGCAGAAGATCAAGAAGTTGAGGAGTGACAATGGAACCGAGTACAAAAATCAGAAGATGGAGAAAATTTGTCAAGGAAGTGGCATTTTGCATCAGTTGACAGTTCCTTACTTACCCCAACAGAATTGGGTAAGTGAAAGGAAAAATAGAACCATCATGGAGATGGTTAGATGCTTGCTTCAGGAAAAATCCCTACCAAAGTTCCTTTGGGCTGAGGCAGTAGCTACAGTCGTGTTTCTCCTCAATAGATTACCCTTTAGAGATTTAGAGAAGGTGACAGCCTATGAAGCCTGGCATATGAGGAAGCCAAATATGAAGAATTTAAAGGTTTTTGGCTCTCCATGTTACATTTATGTACCACAGCAGAAAAGAAACAAGTTGGACTCCAAGACAATTGCAGGTGTCTTCATTGGGTATTCTGAAATCACCAAAGGGTACAGATTTCTGATTCATAACAAGAAGGAGGTCCAAATCAGCAGAGATGTGACTTTCCTAGAGGATGAGGTTTGGGATTGGACAAAGCTTGATGAAGACAATACACAAATGGAGAGGATATTGCTGCGTGGAGTTAAATTGAATGAACTCACATCAGAACCAGAAACACTCATTGACAGTGACCTTGAAGATCAGGTGGATCACATCTCCAAAAGAGGTACACGACTTGTTTCTGATATTTACCAAAATTGTAATCTCACCCTCTGTGAACCAGTAAGCTTCAAGGAAGCAAAAGGCAGCAAAGAATGGCTAGCTGCAATGAGGGAGGACATCCGTATGATTGAAAACAATAAGACTTGGGAGCTAGTGGAGAAACCAGTCGACAGGAAGATCATTGGCGTAAAATGGGTTTACAAAACCAAGGTGAATCTAGATGGCACTTTGAACAAGTTCAAGGCAAGATTAGTTGTTAAAGGGTATTCTCAAGTGGATGGTGTGGACTACTCAGACACGTTTGCCCCAGTAGCAAGGCTGGAGACCATCAGACTTATTCTCAACTTATCTACCGAGAGAGGATGGTTAGTGCACCAGCTAGACGTCAAGTCAACTTTCCTAAATGGAGAGCTGAAGGAGGAGATCTATGTACAGCAACCAGAGGGCTTCATGGTTGAAGGAAAAGAGGAGCACGTATACAGACTGAGGAAGGCGCTATATGGGCTTAAACAAGCTCCAAGAGCTTGGTATGATAAGCTCGACACCTACCTACAGCAGATTGGATTCAGAAGAAGTGAAAATGAATTTACCCTATATGTGAGGAAGCTTGGAGACAAAGTCCTTTACATGTCAGTTTACGTTGATGATTTGCTGCTAACAGGGACTGATGCCAAAGAAATCGAAGGTGTTAAACACTAGTTGAGAGAGCTGTTTGACATGACAAATCTGCAGTTGATGACATATTTCTTGGGGATGGAAGTTAACCAAAATCAGCAGGGGATCTATATTTGTCAAAGAAAGTATATTCGAGAGGTACTCAAGAGGTTTCATATGTTGGAATGTAAACCAGCAAAATCACCCATGAATTGTAAAGAAAAATTACAGAAGGAAGATGGAAGCAAAGCCATTGATGAAAGTAGATACAGAAGCCTTATAGGAAGCTTGATGTATATAACCTCTACAAGACCTGACATTCAGTTTCCAGTGAATATGCTATCGAGGTTCATGGTGTCACCAACGGAAGTCCACATGACAGCAGCAAAAAGGGTTCTAAGATATCTAAAAGGAACCTATAATTTCAGCCTTAAATACAGACGGATGGGTGTTTTGGAGATGAAAGGTTACACGGACAACGATTGGGGAGGCTCCTCAGACGACATGAGAAGCACTTTTGGTTACTGCTTCAAACTGGGATCAGGATGTTTTTCATGGGGTTCAAAGAAACAAAGTGTGGTTGCGCAGTCCACAGCAGAAGCAGAGCTAATTGCGGTCACCGCTACAGTAAATCAAAGCATCTGGTAAAGGAAGATGATGGCAGAATTGTGTAACCCACAAGAGAAGAGCACGGAGATTTTGATAAATAACAAGGCGGCACTAGCAATTTCACAAAACCCGGTGTTTCATGGAAGAACCAAACACTTCAAACTGAAGTGTTGTTTTCTTTGTGACATCCAGCAAGAAGGAGAGATAAAGCTTGTGTATTGTAAAACAGAGGAATAACTAGCCGATCTATTCACTAAAGCGTTGCAAGGGAGAAGGTTCGATTTTTTGCGGAACAGAGTAGGGGTATCTCAAGACTGCTAAGACAGAAGGAGTATATTAGTGTCTTAGACATCTTGTAAATCAAGATCAAGAAGAAGTTAGAAACAGTTAGAAGTTAGTCTCTGCAAAGTCTGTTAACAATGTTGACAGCCAAGTGTCTAAATACAGAAAAGAGAGTAAATGAAAAATACTTCATTCTTCTCGTATACTACAGTCTTCTACGAATTAGATATACTAAAGTTCTAAAATCAAGAAATAACGAACCTAGGTGGGAGTTGCAGTCGACCAAATGGTGGTTCAGAGTTTCATAAGTCGAAATCAGTTGCTGAGCACATCCTGATAGATCTGCTTCCATGAATCTAATAGAAAAACCATTAAAGGAAAAGGTATGACGAACTGGTTTGAGAGTAGAAGCGTGAAAGAACAACAGTTATGGCTTACTGAAATCCATGGCCGAGGGCTGACCTGAACTCTGAGTAGCTACAAAACTTGTAATGCTACTAATATAAATGGAGCAAAGTCACGATGCTCTTCACAGTTATGTAGGCAGCAATTTTGATCTGCTCCAAAGCATTAACAAATGCTTGAAATTCCGCACTTATGTAGACCCGTGGTTGCCCCTGGAACTCGAGAACACACTCGGCCAACTTTATAATACATAAATATAAAATTGTGAGAAAATGCCCTAAATCAAATTATGCGGTCTCAACAATATAATAAAATGCTTTATTAATTATTATTAAAAAATATATTTTCAATCACGAATAAGTTAATAATTTCAACTCAATTCAATCCAACTTAAAGATAATAAATTAATTTAATTTTAAATCTAATTTAATTTAAAATTTTTAAAAAACTCGTTTTAATTTGTACATTCAAAATCATTGAAAAAACTATTTATTAAAGAATAAAAATAAATTAATAAACATTTTGTTTTCATATCAATATATTTCATTAAATTATTTTGTTTCCTAATGAACAATAATTTTATCTGATTGCTTTTTATTCCAAGACAGATTTTTTTATTTATTATCAGAGAATCACTTACTCATACAACTTGTATTGTAATAATAATTAAAAAGTAAAAAGATTTTAGATAATGAAATAGAACATCAAGTAGGAAAACTTGCGCACATAGTATATATATATATAGCGATTACCCTCACTTTTTCTTTTTAACAAGCACACAAGACAAGCATGAACGTCAGGGCCTGCAACTCATAGTATATGGCCTAACGTATCCTTCACAGATCTTATTCATACTTATATAGCAAGTGTGGGTAGTGGCGATTTCTTCTTCTCATCAGTCGTCACAGCACTGGTACATAGTCATCCTCTGCATGGGACGGCCGCACTCAGCACATTTGAGCTTATCCGGCATGCCTCTGGAGGTGCCACGGACCTCGAACTTGCAGCAGTGCGGCGGAACTGGGATGCCACGGAGGTGGTCAATCAATGCCCGAATGAAACCCTTCTCCAGAACCTGATTTTTCCAAACGTCGTAGTATTCCGACAAGCAGGTCAGGAATGAAGCACCATTGGCTCTTACCATCTCAGCCGACTCGCCATGGCCAAGTATAGCGAAACCATGTCCACTTCCGCCCATATAAAGTATTGCAGCAATCTCTGCCATCATCGGATCAGTATCAATGGTACTGTCTAGCTCTTGCTTGGAGAAGAACATGCTTTCTAGCCTTACCCAGAAGTACCAAATTATGTTCATATTTAACGTGTAGCTGAGATTTTCAGCCTCTATTGTAGATATAGCTTTCCTGACACGTTCCTTGGGATTTTTCTTCCCGACGTAAACCATCTGAAGAAGGATGCCAGCATCTTTTGCCACAGAACGTGCAGTAGTTGTGAACTTTCTAATCCAATCTATGTCCTCTCCTCCATAGAGAACTATGTATCTTCCCTCAGAAATCTAATGAAACACAAGAACAAATGATAATTAACAACATATAAGCATCCCTGAAGAGTTAGTTTGTATAGAGTATAGACAAAGAGATATATGTACCCAATCAGCAATCTGTTGATCAATGGCATCTACTATGAATTCAATCCTCCAGGTCTCTGCAACCCACAATTCATGTTCTCTTTCAGAAGTGAAAGGGAAGGCTAAACTTCCCCAAATCCACATCATTGGAAAGGCGTTTCGGCTGGCAAGTTTTCCATGTCTATCCAGCACACCCAGGATTGGCTGCTTCCAAAAGTTGAACAATTCTGTGTCTTTCATGCACATTATTGCTGCTGGACTAATCAGTGAAGGGTCATAAATTTTAAACCATTTCATGTTCATCTGCAAATCCTCTAACTGCTTCCGGCCTGCTGGTGTCTGGAGGATATTAGGGTCTACAACTGGGAACCAGACAATCTCATATAGGTGATCCTTTGAAAGTTGACTCCGTGACTCGCTATATATCTGCTCGAGAATGGCAAGCTCTTCTTGCGGGATGTCGAGGTCCGTCACAAACAAGAGGACGTATTTTCCTCTCAGGACATCAAGGTTAACCTATTTGTTGTCAAGCAGAATGTGGAAAGGTTATTATCTAGCTAAATCAGTAAGCAGTCATGAACAATTTTAGCTATCAGGATTATCCACATTAGAATTATCCACAAGAATTCAGAGTAGGAAACTGGAATATGGTCTGAATAAGTACTTTTAGTGTTCACATCTGAGTGAATTTGCGTATCAAAATGGAGCACTACCAATATGATTAGCAAGAAACTACAACAATATGGTCTGCATAAGTACTTTTAGTGTTCACATCTGAGTGAATTTGCATATCAAAATGGAGCACTACCAAGATGATTAGCAAGAAACTACAACTTACCCTTCTACTGCGGGCTAAATCGTAAAGTGGCTGTGGTTCATCCTTTCCACCAAAAAGTGCACTTAGCACTATCACATTGTCGGCTTGGCCCGTCTTGAGCATAAGTTTAAGGTGTTCAAATTCTTCCTTGATTCTGCTTTCATCTAAATCATATAGCGATTTCACCGTTATCCACATTGCTTCCAAGTAAGTTACTGATGAATAGGTGCAGTAGCAACAATTCCAGGTTGAAACTTACCGATACTAGTACGGCACGCCTTCAATAGCTCTGCCAGGTAGCTGTGCATGTTCCTGAGATCGTGTGTCCAACTTGATAGCTCCCAGGCGTCTACAGTTGATCCTAGTTGCCTGTAACAAACAAAAATGTTCAATTTCTAATACATGCTCCGAAATATAACAATCTCCAATTGATGAGAAATTCTACAGAACCAGATGTTTGAGAACTTATGAAGCTACAAGTTCAACAGTTCAGCGAAGTGCAATATCACCTAGACATATCATTGCAGAATGAATACGACTTAAGGAAATTAGAAACATACTCAGAGCTCAGCCCAATAAGTTCATTAATCTTGCATGCACATGCGACGATGCTTTTGATAGTCTGCTTGACAGCAGTTGGTATATGAGACAAAGCTTTGGCGATCATCGGATCATCCTGAGCGATGTATTGAGATGGCAGCAGAGTAATGTCAACAATGCATTTGGTAATGTCTAAGATGACCCCATTCAGGTTTTTCACTGCATCAAGCCGGTTCTTTAGCACATTTGTTTGCTTAAACATGTACGGTAATCGTTTAAGGACTGCTACGGATTTCGCTAGCTGGTTCGAGGAATAACTTTGTGAAACCAACCAAAATTGTCCATAGATCATGGCAAAAGCTGCTAAAACTATTAACAGCTTGTTTTCCCACGAATATTCCGGGAGCTTGTCCAGTATTGTTGCTGATGCATCAGCAGTTGTACCTCCACAGCAATGGCAAGCTATCTGTCAATACATGGACTAGTTACAGATGACAAAAGTAGCTTGCAAAGAATAAGTAATGCAAAATTTTCTCTTTATAATGACCTCACAACCAATCTGATCAATAAGATAAGCCAGATTTTGAGGCAAGGTAACATAGCCGACTTGGAAGCTTCGGTCCTCCAGCAGCCTCGTAGAAGTTGGAATACCCTGCAAATCAAAGAAAAATCATCTTAATGCAAATCTAATCATCAAAATTGAGTAATTGAGGAATCAGAATCCATCTCAATATCCATATGCGGAATACATAGGCATCAATTGTCTACGAATTGTAAGGACAAATGGTTGGCATTAGACCTTTGCTACTGGTGTAACCATTGCATCGATAGTCTGCGAGTCGTGACTAAATATATCCTCAATGATAGGTAGAAGTGCTTTGATATCGGAATCCCTTGCCTCGTGGCCAGCAGCAGGCACAATTGTTGGCAACAAACCAGAAGCAGACGCACGTGAAGGCAACAAACCAGGAGCAGACGCACGTGAAGGCAACAATGGATTCTCAGTAGGAGTCATGAACGTAGTGGGCTCACTTCTGATCAGTTTCTGAGAAGTGGGAGTGTCCCTGGCAGTGGATGGTGTAGGCTTGATGGGGAGCATTTTGGTTGTTCAAACAATAGGAGCAAAGGCAGAAAAGAAGTACAAATATCAGATAGTTAAAACAGCTCAACTCAACATGTTCTTCACCAAGCAATGTCCTAGACCCTTATATAACCATCAGAAATGGAATAAAGCCTATATGAACCAACTTCCTTGCTTCCAATTAAGTTTTAGAATTCAGAAAAGGTGTAAAAGCGTTTTCTTCAATCATGACACGTCTCATTTAATTTCTTCTTTACTCTTTCGTTGTAGGCCCACAAAATCTCGTGTTTCATGTCAAGCTCCATGGAGTACATTACTTTCAAGCATTCCCTGGTACGAGATCCACGTACAGTTTTTTCCTTGATTAAGTTTGTTACGCAAGTGTAGATCAGGAGAATCAAGCAAAGTTAAAATGCGCAGGATAAAGAGTGTTTTCTGCTTTGTTCTTCACTCTCTCTCTCTTTTTCTTTATATATATATTTATATATATTACTTTTCCTTAGGATTAGCAAAGGGCTCTTGAATTAGAAGTCTTCGTACGTTGCTACAATGGGGATTAACCAAGTGAAGCCAGAACTACTTGATCCATTTCGTTTATAGGAGTTTGTTCTAGATCCAGTCTTAAATTAAGTCTCAAAGAGTATAATATTCGAGTCTCAAGATTTAAACAATTCTGGTGAATTATTTTGATTGCAAATATTTTTAAGAAAAGTAAAATATTTCTCTAAGTTGCAAAATTATTTACTTTGAACATACATTTTCGTTATACTTCTCCTCTTTTATTTATGTCCTTTCTTTTTAGGGATGACATTCGGGACCAAATGTCGGGCCCAAAAACTCCAATTTTGTTAGGTCTCGGGCTCGGGCCACAAAGCCCTAGACTGGCCCGAGGCTCGACAAACTATAATACCAAAACATCATTGTTTTCATTTAGAACCAAAACAATATCGTTTTAAGGTAAGTTATTTCGATATATACGTAGTGTAAAACGACATCGTCTTAGTCTAGGTTAAAACTTCCCTCCACTCTCTCCTCTGTCTTCCTTCCTTGAAACTAGACCCTAGTTGCCTTACCTCCTACCTTCTTCACTCTCTCTCTCTCTCTCTCTCTGACTAAACTTAACTTCACTATTGTCACCCTTTCGCTGTGCCGCCTCTTCGCACTCCATCCAGTTGCCCTTCATCCTGTCATGCAAAGCCCTGCTGACCTACTTCCTAGTCGTCATCTATTTTTGCTTTTTTGTGACCCACCTATCAAGGTACAATTGTTGAATCTTTTGATTGAAGATTGAATTTGTGAAATACTATAATTTATGGGATTGTTGCCATCTGGAGGGTGCTTTTGACCGTGTATGTGACTGTGTAAGTGGCCATGAGTTTTGAGAACGTACACAGTCATATACACGCCTATGTATGTGATCGTATAGGTGATTGCAAATTTTGAAAACTTACACAATCATATATAAGTTTGTGCATGTGACTATGTAATTATGATTAAGTGACACATATATATGGTCACATATACTTTTATGTATAAGGCTGTGTAAGTATGAAAAAAATTTACAGTGAATTACACGGTCACATATAAGTCCGTATGTGACTGTACAGAAGTGGAAACTTCTAATCCCATACCAAGTGAAGATAGAAGTCTAGGTCAATTGAAAAGTAAAGTTTGTAATCACTTCAATATAACTAGACTAATAGATGTAATAAAAAAAGTCGAATGTAAGTATTGTTAAAAGATGTTGGTTAGGAGTTCAAAAGGTGAAACCTCTCATTAATGAGACATATAGATTCGTATAGTTAAAAAAGATCATATTAGGAGTTCAAGCATTTTTTATCCTTAACTTCGTAAGAGGGAAGAACGAAATAACTCCAACATCTTACGATAGCAACAAATCAATATTGTTTATTGCGTTTATAGTAATTGGCGATAATCATGCCTTACCTATAGTTGATACCAAAATATTTAGGATATTTTGCAACTCATTACAACTAACCTTCAAGGTTCCAACATGAAACACATTGAAGAAGGACAATATAAAGATATACAAGGATAAGAAGAAAGAAATTTTAAGAACATTATCTAGTTTTGAAGGACGAATAGTCATTACAATACACAGGTGGACTGTAGCGCCCCTTTACCTCAGGGTACGCACCGGGACGCCCAGAGGTCATTCCGATACATATCCTATGATAAGGGCGAACTACGATCGATCACTACATTCTTTTTGTTAGACCCCGAACGTTTCTCATGTTTTGCTTTGGGGTTTTGGTAGATGAGAGACTATGAGATATGTATGCCTATATGGATATTTGTATATGTTTGATTATGTGGCTCATTGCTAATGGCTATAAATATATTAGCCACTGAGCTGTGTAGCTCACCCCATGCTTCCCTCCTCAGGTGCAGAAAGAGAAGATTAACAATCCTTGCAAGGCATTGGAACTCCAAAATAGTTAGAAACTTTTGTAGTGAAGTTCATTCAGACATTTTGTATTTTAGAATCACATCAAGCATAAGCATTCAAATGTATCACGTGTTTTTGTATTTGGTATTTTGTATTTTGTAATAAGTTCGTAATGAAATGAGCGTGTATAAACTCTTTTTGAACTCATTGATGAAATGTGATTGGATTTTGGCTTGTGATTCTCAAATTTTAATGTGAGATGTAGTTTGGTTGTTAATGTTTTGATTGTTATGGGCACTCCACTCGTATGTGAAAACGACTATTAAGGGTTTATGAAAAAAATCCTATAAGATAATGTGTTTGGTCACGTCTTATGGTTTCGAATGTTTGGGCTCCGAAAACGAGACCCAACAATTTGGTATCAGAGCGACTAGGTTTATCCTAGGCTCAGAAAGTAAAATGGTTTGAATTGATAGGTTGTGTGATAAATTGTGGTTTTGTAAATTGATGTGTTACATTAAGTGACATTCATATCATGCATGCATGTAGGAAATAAGATTAAAATGAAAAGTAAGCTAAAAGATGGTTTTATCGAAGGAGTAAAATGCCACCTCGTAAAGGAATACGAGGAGTTTTGCAAGGATCTGCTGCATCTGATTCCTCACCAGTAGAGAAGGGTATTGATATGTATAGAATTTCGATAATTACAATCGAATGTGTTGTATGTGTGAACTCCGTTAGGAGTTTGGAATAATAGAAACGATGAGAAGAATGGTGTTTGGTTAGAATGTAAGATGAGGAAAGTTTGTGAATATTCAGGAATAAGAAATGTTGTGTAATCCGATATGTTAGACATAGATTCAGTATTTGGTGGATATGTCTGTGAATATAGTAACGAAATTTCGTATGGATATGTACTTGAATTGGTATGGATGTGAAAAAGGTTTTCATGAATTGACTAGAAAAGAGATAGAGACAGGGTGAAAATGACAAGACTTAAGGTGTATAAGCAAGGTGGAATTAAAAGATTCAACTCGGAATATATGATCCGGTATGAGATTGTGTTAGTGACTTTGATATCCGAATTTCAAGATGGTTATATGTCTATAATTCTAACTTGATTAAGAAGTGTAAGTATAGAAAGTGAAACAAGTGATAGTGATATATGTAGAAGTTCTAAAGGTTATGTCGACCAATTATTATGAGTATATATTTGACAATTGGAGAATAATATGATTGAGTATATATGAGATCTATATTCGGATATGGTATAGAAGATAATTTATGATCCCTATAGTTAAAGATTGTGAGATGAAACAGAGTAACGAGATGGAAGTATGGTATAGGCGATTATGCTGAAAGGTAATTACGATGGAGCAGAAATTTTTGAATAGTAATAGAATATTCAGAGATTGCTCAGAATCAATTGTGATTGATGTATCATTTGTATGGGATATAAGTTGGTGACTTGTCGAAATTAGTTTATATATATACGATGTAATTGTAACATCCCACCCCCGACGGGAAGGGTAGAATAGTAATTTGAAAAGGGGTGAGAGCGATTAGGACTTATTAGAAATCTTCATGCATATTTTTATTGGTGAACAGTGAAATTTTGCACATGAAAAATAACTGTACATGCATTCATGACATTTCCCGATATTTGTGCTTAAATGAAATTTTGTGGTGGATAATGTGGTAATTGCGTTTAAAAAATTAATTGGAGTGATTTCTTACGTGTTTTACATTTTAGGAAAAATTTAGGAATTTTTTTGGAATTTTCCGGGAAAATTTTTCGGATCGGAAAAATCGCCAAGTGGCGAACCGACTGGTTTTCGATACTGAAAATTTTTGTCAAATGGTACTGAAATATTGGGTACATTATGTGGGAATGGTAATTGGGACCCTTGGAAATGAATTGAAGATGTAAATTTTATTAGGATTATTTTATTACAAGTGATTAATTAATTTTGTCTTTTTCTTCTAAATGGACAAGTGTCATAGTGACACATCTCAATTTCATTTAATGCTTGCTTGCTTCATTTTCGGTTGTTCCTAGATAAATGAATGAAAAAGATGGGTTTTGAGTTACTTTTGGTTTTTTCATCCGAAAGCCTTCTCCTCTTTGTCTCTTCATCGAAGTTCTTTATTTCCTCTAGATAAATTGTTACTTTCCTCCAACCTTAAGTGCCTTCCTTACATGTATACAAGCTTAAGCCTTCTACCTTCTTATCATGATGATAGCTGTGCATGGTGTTGAGAAGTGAGAAAGTAGAGTAGTTGGAAAAGTTAAGAGGAAGCTTTGATTTGGTAAGAATTTAATTATGCTCTTTAAGTAGTAGTGATTAGATGCATTGATTAGAAGTTATTGTTCATTAATTATGATTGATGATGCATTAATTTCATGAAACCTATGGTTTGATTTGTTGGGTATAAGGTTATGTTTGTGTGAGGGTGAGTGAATGAACATGGTTTAGATTGGTTTTAGCTTGGTTTTGGATTGATTTTTATGATTAATGATGAATGGAAATTAAAGGAATCAAGTTGAGTTAGGTGCTGCCAATTTGTGGTTGTTTGTCCAAGTGAAAGTATTGATGATATATTGGTTGATTTCTT
>JANIPN010000218.1:3870663-3893139 GCA_027478595.1 Erythroxylum anguifugum | reverse complement strand
TTCTTAAATTATTAATTGATTGTCACATATATTTAATTATAATATTTGAAATTATGTTCGTGGTCAAATAAAAAGGCATGGCTCTTTATTTAAATTAAAATAATTTAATTTAATTAATTTTTATTTTAAAATTACTTTTTTAATTAAATTTTAAATTATTCTATAAATAAGTATAATCTTTAGTTGATTTTATTACGATATAATACCAATGCGCGTGACACCTAAAATATAAGAGGTAAATAGAAAGTTCTCTAATTTTAAAATCTGTTTTTATTTTTCTCAATTTCAAAGGGTAAAGTAGCATATAGAATCGAATATTCTGAGGACATGACAAGAGATTACCTCTTTTTCGCTGTAATTGATTAGGTGCACCCAACAAACATGTGTGATTTTGAAAATTTTGTAGATGTCTGTCACATCATTTGGAAAGCAACCCTTAAAGGGATTCCTTTGCTTTGCGTCCCAAGCCAAAAGTATATCGTCTTAATTATTGCTAGGATGCTTTTCGTTGTGGCAATCTGAAGGATGGAGACGTGTTGAATTTAGTTAAATTATTAATTTATTAAATAACTTTATTATAATATATAATTTTAAAAGATATTGTGAAAAATAAAAAAGAGTTTTTATTTCACAATTTATTAAAAATATATAACTTTTTTTAACTCTTTTTTAATTCAAAAAACATTGCAAATGTAATTAATTTTTTATTATAAACAGACATATTTTATAGTGTTATTTTGTTAATAGAAATGAATTTGATATAAAATATATGGAAACTTTAAGTAAATAAATAATATAAATCCTAAAAATATTTTTAAAAAAATTCAATAAAATTTTTATGTGTGCATACAATAATTTATTTATTACTTTTAAAATTATATGCTAATAGTAACAATAACTTTAATCGTGAATTATATATCCAATTAACTTGTAAAAAATTTTTAGGTATGTCTTTTATGTCTAATATATATAAATAATAGAAACAATAACTTTAATTGTAATTAATATATTTGATTTACTTATAAGTTTTATCGAGTATGTCTCATTCATCCATCTTTTAAAGTATTGCAATCTTCCACGTTAAATTTTATGTTCCAGTTACTTTGTGCCAACTTTATTTTATTAAATCTCATTTATACATTTATGTGAGTGTCTGTATAAATGTGTGGATAAGATTTAATAGAACATGATAAAAAACACCGTAATTGAAACAGAAGATCTAATTACGTAAACCAAATAATACGGTGAAACAAAATTGAGAGCGACAAAAGCAAATGATTGCTTGAAGCCATTATAATAAGAAGTCATGACTTTGTCTAATTTAATGTCATGTTGCTCGATTGAGAAGGATTTCTTACATGCGTTTGTTATTGATAATGAATGATGTGATAATAGTATTAGATTTTTCAATGACTTAACACAATTTATAAACTAGAATTTTCAATGACCTCACACAATTTCTAAATTAAGAGATTTTGTTGCATTTTAGCAATGTTTTAAAACCAAATTAAACCGATATTATATTGTCATAAATTAACTAAATATTAAATAAAATTTAAGATATGATTAAAAAATTATCTCTCAATTTAAAAAAATTATTAAATAAAAATTAATTGACTTATTTTGATTTATAAAAATTTATTAAATTACGAAATTGACCTATCAATTAATAAATTAATTAGTTTTCAACAATAAGAACTATTAAAGTTAAAACCCAAACTGTCCAAGGTTTTTATAGTTGAACTAGCTAAACTGATCAGGTTTTTTAATCGTTGGATTTTAGTAAGAATTTTTATTTTAATTTTTTAGATATTTTAAATTAAAATTAGTTAATTATAATTTGATTAATATTTTTTACCTCTTCTCTCATTTTTATATGAAATTGTGATATTCACCTTTTTTTATATGAAATTTTGCTTATCCTACATTATATTGTCGGAGTTTTTATTTAATATTAATTATAAACTTTTAAGTATAAATTGTAAATTAATCTAACAATAATTTGAAATTGAATTTAAAAGCTGCTAACTCAAAAATAATTAATTATATATAAATTAAGTTTTATACTTCTCATCTAGTTTTTAAATAAGACTGTAATACCAATTAGATTTTTATTAGAAGAAGAGATAAAGTGTGGAAGGGGAACTTATCTCACACACACACAATTGATCAAGATAAGACAAATGAACTATAAGATAAATTTTAAGGTATTATGAATAATAAATTTATAATTTTAATTTAATTTATCTTAATAACTCTTGATATTAAAATTTTGATTTATTAATTATAACAAGTTAAAAAATTGAGTGCTTTTTATAAATTAGAATAAACTAAATAATTTTTATTTAATATTTTTTAATTAAACTTCAATTTACATAGATAATCTCCTTCTTAATTTTATTTTAAATTCTTTAATTTTGTTAAATTTTAATCATAACTCAACCTCTTTACTAGTTAAGAGTAACACTAACGCAATGAACTTTTACTGAGTTGTTGTTGTTATAATTTTGTTAAATTTTAATAGACTAAACTTTTAAAATTCTAAAATTATTATTTTATCGGCTTATTTTTTGGATTTTAAAACATTAGTTATTATGTGAATATTTAAGAAATTGAAGGTAAAATTTGAGTTTTTATTCCTACTTTTTTTTAATAGAGAAGAAAGAAAAACAAGGCCTAAACGGTGGCCCTTGGGGTAAAGACCCCGTACACACCCTCTAAAAGGATAGTGAGACATCCTGAAGGAGGAGATTGTAAATAAGTAACGCTTAAACCAAAATGCATCGCATGAGCCGCTCACCAATCAGCGCAACAATTTTCTTCCCGAAACATGTGGCGGAAGTGAACTGCCCAGGTTGATCGAAAAGAGCCCGAATAGCTTGTACTAAGGACGTGTTATTAGGCATTCTCGAGTTAGAAGAGGAAAGAATATTAATAATGTAACATCTCACTACCATTGGTTACATACCCGAACATTCAGGAACATTCAAGTACATATTCTATGATAATGGCATATTAGAGCAAAAACAAATCCAACTTACACATGACATCAACTAACATCATTTGAAAGTCAACAAATTTTTAAATCATTCATTACATTTATCCACAAAATTTACACTGTTTCCTTAAGACAAATATTTACAGCCTCGTACAGGTTCTAATAAAAACGACAAAATACAAGACACAACACTTCTGGGGCTAGCTGATAGACCTCTGAGCTATAACAAAAAATCCAAAAGGGGTCCTTTAGTACTGTCTACAGAAACTAGGTCTCCTAACACGTACCTAAAAAGCCACGCTGCAATTTTTACGAGTTTTACTCAATGAGTGAACCATCATTGATGATTTCACCAGATCACATACACATAATATATATTTCACAGACACTCATTCAGATCACAAACACATTGTAAATATTCACACAACATGGTATATCATAAGATCACATAGTTCACATTACTAAGTATAACAAATAAATCACATTAATTTATCACTCATTTAGCTTTGCAAACCATCCAATAAATTTAAATCTTATAATGTTATATGTATGAGACTCACATTCTTTCTTATTGTTGTGACCGAGTGCCTATTGCAAACTTATACAAATACCAGCCATAGGGCTCAATCAAACAGAATCACGGAGCATAGCTCTACATGCAAAATCAGAAATTACGGAGCAAAGTTCTACGTGGAAGCGCTTCATACTGACAACTGAAGTCACAACGTCGTTATCTGAACATTCATTTTATGAAATGCAACAATTTCTGAATATCTCATATATCACAATCTTATACAAATGCTCAGACAAGATTTCACAGTCATCGGACCAAAGTCCGACATTCAACTTTCGTTGAGAATCAAGTGTCAAATTCATAACAATTCAAAACACTCCAAATACATGACCAATTATTAAACTCCTCGGACCTCAGGTCCAGAATCCAGAAACAACTCACAAACATTTCAATAATAATGGAAGTGTAATAAATCAAATTAAATTCAAATCAAATCAATCCTAGGAAATCATCTAGGTTGACTCACAGTACGCTCTAATAAGCTATTGCCTGGATGGTCTGGCAATGTCCGACTGGCGTCCGACGTGCTCCTCTAAAACATACACAACACATTCGCAAATATCACATTTTTGCACAAATGTACAAGTGTTCTTTTATGCACATCAATGTATAGAAAGTATGCACAATGCATGTTCAACTACAATTTTGGGTATCTTATTGTAATTTTCATCATCAAATCGATCAGATATCAAAGCCCTCATTAATATCATTTGTATTTATAAATTGGACCATAATAAAGCAATGTGAAATCCATTACATAACTTAATTAACCCCTTGAGATTTTCTACCCATCAGATTTTAGGTCAACTTTCCATAATTAATCTGATAGGGTAAATGACAAAATTAGGCAAAACTCCCTTCTAGAAAGTTGTTCTCTAATGTCTTGAATTTTCAATGACTCCAAAATCATCCAATCTGATTCAGTATTTTATGAGTTATGCACAAAATACCACATACTGTACACATTTGAATTTTTAGCTAGTACATGTTCACACCCTCTAATTGCACAACTCATATCTTTCAGCTCAGATGTACAAAAATTACAAACTTTATACCAATTTAAAGCTAAGAGAAGAAGCTAAAATTTTGGTGAAGACAACTTAGCCTAATTCGGCCCACATCAATACAGTTTATTCAATAACCACAGGGCATGATTTATGTCGCTGATAGTGCTTCAACGTAAGCTACAACTCACTTACATGCCAATTTCGAAAATCTTAGAGACAGAATTAAAAGCCAACTTCTTTAAGAAAGTTGTAGGAATATGTATCTAGCTTAATAAAAATAAAAAATCAACTCATTCAAAAATATAAAGCTCAATTTATAATTAGAAAACTGAAGCATGATCATGAAAATTTTCCAATTTATATCATTCCAGTAGACTTCTACATTTTCATCTATCAATCACTTTCAATTTCACTCAGAAAGCTCTAAATTTTTATAGAGAGAAAGAAAAATGTCTTACGAATCCATTGATTCAAGTTTCAAGTCATTTGGAGTTCGGATGAAAAAGTTATGGCTAAAAGAGTCAACACAGTTTGGTTTTGGTACAACTAGTATTCTCTTCTCTCTCTAAAAACACAAATTTCCTCCTCATCACTGAACCAGTTTTCCTCTTCTTCTTTCTCTCTTCTACTTATTAATCCCTCATCACAAACTTATACCCTTACATTTACTTCTTCATTTTTACACCCATGCAACTTGTCTTATGCTAAAATAATTCAAAATACAAGATTAACTACAAATACCAAAACCAGAAATTTTTCACTACTATTCATCATCTTCAACCTTTGTCACATTTTATGCACTCACTCTTTCCTTATTTCACGGTTCCTATACCATTTCTTTTCTAACTTATATTCTTTGCATTTCTACTCCCTTTCTGGCCCATCTTACTCCCATACAACTCAAAACTCAAGATTCAAACTAAACACCAAAATCAAAACTCACCTACAATTTCATGCATAGTTACTGCAACTCATCTATCTCCTCATGCATGTGTTTATTTCCAGCAAGCAAAACATCGCAAAAAAAATTAGTTATGGAACTCAGAAACTTAGAAGTTTACGTACCTTTTTTTTTTCCAGAAAATCACAATATGAGAATGAGGACCAAAACTTGGTGAAGAATAAGCTATATGAAGAGAGAACAAAGAAAGTTTCTGCCTAATATCTTGCTTTAATAACTCATAGACACGTGGCTCCCTTGCATGTGAGCCACTTGTCAGCCTCTTATAAGTGTTACATGTCATTATGTCATTTGTCCATTTTTCTTAGTCTAAAATATCCCAAAATTTTCAGAAAAAATTTCTAAAATTTACTAAAAATTTCGAGATAATAATATGACTCCAAATAAATTTTCAGCCCCAATAATTCACATTTTAATACACTCCAATTAAATCCACAATTCCATTTATAAACTAATTTATCTGAAAATGCCAATGAATGCATGTACAATCATATGAATGTGTAAAATAAATGTGCATGCCACAATTACCTTATACATGACATGCATTTTCTTAATTTCACATAATAAATTTCTTATAATTTACTATTCTAGCCTTAATATGAATATTAGAATGTTGCAAATAACTTCCAAAGAGTCAACCTCTAATTAAACCCTCCGATGACCCCAATCCCATGCCATTATTAACTATAAAGATGAAGTTAAAATTCCATAATTAAACTTGCAGAGGAAATTCGCATGCACATGTCACGCATGTTCCACAGATCCCGCGTATTTCGCTGTCTATCTCTTCCCCTCGTAAATAGAAACAAATCCAAACAAAAACAGTAATATTTTCTCTCAAATCCACCTTCACTCGATCTCCTCCTCCATATCCATCTCTTTCTTTGTTTCAGTGAAGAAGAAGAATAAGGAACATGGATTCAGAGACGTTGAATACGTTGACTGATGGGATCAAGCGTCACTTGTCTGTCCAATCAAACGGTTCTGTATCATCACCATCATCAACACGACACATTCCCAAGGAACCCTTTATCATTGGTACCACTGTGATCATATCTATGTATCCTATGTTATATTATACACATAGAAATATGAAAGTTCGAGTTTCTCTGGATCTCCAGGTTTTGGATATTTGTAATGTAATAAAGTAAAAACGATTATGCTTTGCTCTACTGATTCTAAATTGTTGGAACCAAAAAAAAAAAAGGTGTTGCTGGTGGGACTGCATCTGGGAAGACGACCGTCTGCAATATGATCATATCACAACTCCATGATCAACGCGTAGTTCTTGTAAACCAAGTAATTTTCTTTCTGGCTTTTAGTTATAAAATCTTCGTAATTTTTTCATGTTGGGTACTAGCAAATGATGGGATGAAACTTTCGTTGCTTTCATGTGAAAATTTTCAAATTTGAGTACATGGGTATTATCATTTAGATGTTTTGGGTTTCTCCATCTTAAGGTTTATGTGCCTTATCCTCTTGCACTGTCACTGTAGGATTCGTTTTATCATTCCCTGAGTGGTGAGAAACTTGAAAAAGTTCATGAATACAACTTTGATCATCCTGGTAAGCTTTTTCTCGATTCCAATTAAGTTCATTATATTTTACTGATATCAATAACATTGTTATTATTTCTTTCCTAGATTTATGGGCTTAGACTATGTTGTAACATGCAAACCGGTTGTGTCTGCTTATCTTGTTTTCTTCTTCTTCTTCTTCTTATACAGACTCGTTCAATACGGACCTTCTACTTTCATGCATGGAAGAACTGAAAAATGGGCGGGCAGTTAGTATACCGAATTATGACTTCAAGACTCACAAACGCACAGATCATGGACGTCAGGTATAGAATCAGCTTCAGAAAATGCAGAAGATGATTCCTATGTCCTAACATCTTTCTTTGAACTATATGACATTTGTTTCTTGAAACCAGTGGTCTGGTGTTAATGCTGCATGTTTTTGGTCAAGCGTAGGTTAATCCTTCAGATGTCATTATAGTAGAGGGAATATTAGTTCTTCACGATGCTCGGGTCCGTGATCTCATGAACATGAGGGTCTTCGTTGATACAGGTTCTTTTCCTATTATCTCATGGGTGGTAGCATTTCTTATATATAAACAATAATCACGCAATCATTTCACCAGCACAGATTCTGACCTTAGGCTTGCACGAAGAATTCAACGTGATACTGTCGAAAGAGGAAGAAATATTCAGAACGTGCTTGATCAAGTCAGTCAAGTTCATCTTTCTGCACCTTTTGGAACACAGAAATTCGTCTACTAAGCTCCACTATGTAGCTACCACTTTAGGCATTTTGACTTCTCGGGCTTTTCCAATTCCTAAGACTACGTATTTACTTGCAATTTGTGCAGTATGCTAGATTTGTGAAGCCCAGCTTCGAAGAATTCATACTGCCTTCAAAAAAGTTTGCAGATATAATAATCCCTCGAGGTGCGGACAATGCTGTTGCAATTGACTTGATAGTACAACATATTCGTACAAAGCTTGGCCAGCATGATTTGTGTAAAATATATCCCAATGTTTTTGTAATATCCTCGACATTTCAGGTAACGTAGCTCGATATGTTGTAGATTCTTTTGGAACATAAGCTGAGGTACCTGATATATAGTTTCCTGATTCCTGAGAGAAAGTTTCTCATGTTTCTGAATACTCAGATTCGTGGGATGCACACACTTATACGTGATGTCAACACAACAAAGCACGACTTTGTATTTTACGCAGACAGACTGATTCGCCTGGTAAGGGAGAATATAGAGACTAAGTTCTTGGCTTTTCATGGGAAGTGATCTGTTTCTAGGAATGTTTCAGGTTGTTGAGCATGGTCTTGGTCACCTCCCTTTCACAGAAAGACAGATCACAACTCCAACAGGTAAAAACTCTGTTGGCATCATTTCCTTCCAACAGATCAAGCATTCCACCACTATCATCATCTCCTATGACCTCCTTGTCTATTATAAACCTGATACCAATGAACACGATACATTAATGTTATGCTCATGGAAAATTTGATGGGTCAACACGTTGTGCTTTGATGATCTACAGGATCTGTGTACCCTGGCGTCGTTTTCTGTAAAAGATTATGTGGGGTGTCAATCATTAGGAGGTACGAGTTGTTTCTACTGTCCATATAGCTATTGGAATATATATCATCATTGGCAAGTTGGGAAAAGGAGATCTTTTAACCAGCGATGTTCACCAGTTCATTTCCTAATGACAGTGGGGAGAGCATGGAAAATGCATTGAGAGCATGCTGCAAGGGAATCAAAATCGGTAAAATCCTCATCCATGGCGAGGGTAATAATGGACGACAGGTTCGTATAGAGGACACTGACCCACATGCCTCGTTCTTGTAAGAAGAAATAGAAACAGGAAATTTATATGGCTCCAGTGTTTCTGCAGTTGATCTATGAGAAGCTACCTGCAGATATATCAAGCCGGCAAGTCTTGTTGCTTGACCCAGTTCTCGCTTCAGGTTTGTAGAGCCAGCTGCTGAACAGGGAATCCTGCAGTGATATATTGTTATTTCTTTTGATGCCGCTGTCTCACATCTCCACATGAACAGGGAATTCTGCAGTGAAAGCTATATCATTGCTTCTTAGCAAGGGCGTTCCAGAATGTAACATCATCTTCCTGAACCTTATAGCAGTAAGTCTCAGTGATTTTTCTTTCTGAAGCTGCTACATTTAGTTCTACATACGTCACACCTTAACATTTTAATACAGGCACCTCAAGGAATCCATGTTGTTTGCAAGAAATTCCCAAAGCTCAAGATTGTTACATCAGAGATTGATGAGACATTGGACAAAGATGCCCGGGTGATCCCAGGGATGGGGGAATTTGCAGATCGATACTTCGGCACAGACAGCAATTAGCATTCACAAAAGAGTGTTACAGCAGCCAAGATGCCAACTTCTCATAGAAATTATCAGGAGAGATGACCTTTTTTTTTCATTTTGTTGCTTCCTGTGCATTCAATTTTGTTCGACCTAGCAGAGAGCATTCATTCTGGTACATCATATAGAACATAGTGCCAAAAATAATACTTGTTATATATAAAATAATCATTATTATAAGGTCTGAATCATTTGAGCACTGTATGTGAATTACAATTCTTATAGTTGACCTAATTTGATGGAGAAATGGAAAAAAAAAATGCTAAGTTTGTAAAAGCTTTGGCATGGAAAAGCAAAGTTGGCAGACAGTTGTAATATAATCATGGAATAAAAATGGTGTACCTTGTCATATCTCCTCTCATTTGAATGAGAAGTTGGTAAAAGATACAATTTATAGCTATTTGAATTCCTGTTATCGCAAAATTTCCAAATTTAAGAGCATACACAAAAACAATACACCTTGGAGATCTTTTACAATCTGTAGACAAGAGTTTCTACCAGCTCCCTAGTAAATTAAGACTTTGAGTTCGTTTTACTCTTCTTCCTAGAGGCAAAACTGTCCGGTCCAACTTCAACTGACATTCGCTTCGTCCTGCAAAGTACGGCGAAGGTAAAAATAAAATAAAATATGAATATCAAAATTAATTAATAATAATTATATGTAAAAGCAAAGATATAAACACATCAAAGCTGGACATGGAACATGCCTTTTTGAGAGCTCCTTGAACTCCTTGCCGCTAGCCTCAATAGCATCAACTGATGAAGAAATATGCATGGTTGTCATACAACTTCTCCCAATTATATTCATGGTATATAATAACATGGCTAAAATTTCACAGGAAGAACAACTCAGAACCCATCCCACATAATGAGGATCTCACTGAATCTTTCAGGGTACACGTAATCTAGTTGTCTGTTTTCTGTGATAGAATATTTGACCAGCATCCACTATCTATTATCTGTTCTGAAATATCTGAAAGCAGACATTTAGTTACCACAACTTGCCTATAGACAACAACTGTTTAACTGATGCTTCTGCGAAGAAACCATGTAGAAATTGAAGATACGAGGACTGAAAACTGAACATATGAGCATCTGAAAATAAGCAGCTGTCTTGGCAACTCAACAAATGTTATTTCACACAGGATCTTAGTAAATAGCACAAAATTCAATATATTATGTCTTGCTACATCTGAATGCATAACATTATCTTTAGCACCACAAGGATCCAAACTCAGCATCAAGAACCACAATCCATACTAAAAGATTTTGCTCATGTCATGAACTGCTTGAAATTTCTAGCTATCATTATCAGAATGTTTTCGGCTATCACGAACATAAGATGTAATCTAAGTAGGACATAAAGCCCATAGCATTAAATTCTTCACAAAAATAAGATAGAGGAGAAAGCATACCTGCTCCATTTTCCTTCTCACTTTCCTGTTCAGACTCTCCACCAGAACCCCAGCGATCTCCTCCATCGTCGAAGTCCCAGCGGTTCCCAACGGGTGGCATCCAGAAGTCAGCTTCATCTGTATCACTGTCCTTATCAGATGCATTCCTCACTTCAGAAATAATTTCTTCCATCTCCTTTGCATTCTTCGATTTCTTTTTCTTCTTCTTCGTCTTCTTGTCACAATCCATGTCTGACTTTAAACCTCCATTTTGCTCTCCTGCAACCTTCTCTACTGGTTTTCCATTAGATAATTTCCCAGCTTCTTCTTGCTCTGAGCATCAATTTGCATTCTATTATCAATACAAGTTACATAACTCGATCTGATATCAATATAATTAACGTTATATGATGTATACTATGAGCAATTTTAAAAGGAAGAAACACGGAGGAAAACGACAAGATATTGTCAGATGACACAATCAGAAATTCAAATCTCATAACTCAAATACAAACCTAATTTGTTGAGGAACCGTCTCCCATTCAAATGCTTCCATATGTGCTCCTCGGATTTATTGACAGTATCCCCTGTTAGCTTGCAAATCAATTTTGAACTGAAGCATGAAACATAAAGAAGTTCACGTAGAGCACATTCAGTTGAAACCGTGAGGCATCCCAATAAGTATCTACTCAAATTTCTGACAAAAAATGTCCCCATAATTGCTCAAATTACATAACAGGCATTAAGAATAGCATTAACCAGTTAAGAAATGGGTCACAACTAAAAAAGAAAAACTAAAAGTTATTCAACGAAATGGAGTAAAAAAAGGTATAATCTTTGTCTCTATAGCAACAAGATATCAAAACCCAAGAGAAAGCAAAAAGAGGCGGGCGTGAAGGTTTTCTGGGATTACCGGGAAAGAGGGTCTTGCTTGAACATGTTGAGGGGTGGGTTCTTGTTGGCCAAAGCGAAGTCGATGAGGCCCAGACGACATCGTTTGCTTTGAGAATACGAGTCCATGTCCTTAGCCAACAGTTCATGTCCAGTCTCAACACATTTGAACCTGCCGTTCTTAAGCTCCGTGAATGTCGCAGAGCCCAGTAGGTTGATCCCTTCCTTCTCCTTCTTTGCATCAGCCATAGCCACCAAAGCTCTGATCCTTGGCGTCGGTCGACAAAGCGACAGTTACGACTTCGTTCAACAAATTAATAGCTCCATGAAACGACGCCGGAGATAGAATTTGACTTTTTTCTCTTGAAACGCCGTCGTATCTAGACATGCTAATGGGATTTTGAAACTCCTTAAACTTGGGCCAACATTGCAAACCAATTCTCGGGCCCATTTAAATGAGCATTTATCATTATTTTTCAAAACTTATTCCGATTTAGAAATATGTCTTAGAATGCTCTTCAAAAAAAAAAGAAATATGTTTTAGAATATCAAATACATACAATTCTTAAATTTTTAAAAAATCACTTTTCTTAAATTCTTATTAAAAATAAAGATGAAGCACATAAAGTACTAACGTTATACGTGAACTAATTAAATATCAATGATACGATAACTTAATTAAACTCGTATATTCTACCTAAATCAATTAAAAGGTAAAATTTAAGAGCTGAATTAAGTTAATTATTAATTGAAATCAAATTTAATCAATTCGGTTCAAGTTAAAAAGTTGAACTAAATTGTCATGTAAATAATATTTAATTAGTTTACGTTTGATGTTTATAATTACGTGAGAGAAAATAAAAAAATAAGAGAGAAGTTAGAGAGACGAGAGGCTTAAACGCTTAAAATTAGGTTTTTAGTGGATTGAAAATTAGGTATTCTAGCCTAATTAAGTTGATTATAGTTTTTTTTTCATATAATCAATAATAATTAACATTGATAATTAAGTAATGAATCAATGATAAAGATAAAGAGATGATATATTTTATTATATTTTAGTTTTGAAGTATTTTTTAATAGTTGGGTTATATTTTATATTTTATTTATTTATGTATTTATTGTTATTTTATTTACATAATGATTTAGCGTCCCAGTTTTACTTATTTATTCTTTAACCTGCATCACTCTTTTATTATCACATCTGCATGTGGGTCTACTGAAAACAACCTCTCTATTATGTAAGGGTAAGACTACGTACCATCAAACCTCCTCATATCTCACTTTATTGAGGGACTTCGAAATAGGTGTGATGATAGATTAATAATTAAGTATGTACAAAATAATTAAAAATTAAAAACTAATAAGGACTCCAACTTTTTTTAATGATAAAAAGGTTAAATTGATATTTAAATTAAACATTTATAAATTTATTTCTATTAAAAATATTAAGATTTAATATAACTTTCTGTATAAATTTTTATTTATTTTAAATTTATTTTCGCATCAAACAAAAAGAAATTCGGTGACTGGGCCCCGCAAATTTTGGACTCAGAAGATGTTGGTGGGGACAAGTGAACGTTTGAAAATATCACATCATGGTCTACTTGGGTTCGTGTGTTTTGTCCACTTGCACTTGTACTCAATTCCGACAACCAAGCATGCTCTGGTTTCACTTTCTCTCAATCAAAAGGTGCTCCTTGGCAGTGAAACTAGCGGATATGCGACGAGCCACATGATCAACATCTCTATCATTCATAGTTAATTTCTGACATGTAATATACTTTCTGTTTACTGAGAACATGTTAAAAAACATCAGTCTGATTCTTACAGATTCTTACCTCATTCTGTTCAAACTAAACATCAACTTTGGGTTAGGAGTTGGATAAAATTAGTAAACGTATCATTCTAGTTGGAGAAAGTTCCAATTTTATATAGACAAACAGATAAGCCATTGTCAATAATTGAGAAACAAGAGTCAAATAGCTTGACCTCTGCTAAGCTAGCCGTCCACTTAAAAGTACCTACCCGAGTGTGTTTAAGAAGGTAGGCTTGTTATTAACAAAGCAGGTGCAGCTGGTTTCGTGTATAACAGTGACACAAACATTTCCCAGAAAGATCTCGTCTTTTGTAGAGGTGACAATGCAGTTTTGGAGAGTCTTGGTCACTGGGCTTATTATAGCTTTATGGGTTTTGAGTGCGAGAGGTGGTGATGCGAAGAATGCCTTGCCACCATGCGAGTTTCGAGCGATTTACAACTTTGGTGACTCAAATTCCGACACCGGTGGTATATCAGCTGCATTTGAGCCGATTAGAGAACCATATGGTGAAGCTTTCTTTCACAAATCAGCTGGAAGAGACAGTGATGGCCGCTTGATCATAGACTTCATAGGTAACAAAGAACATCTCTGTATCTGTTACCCATTTCCTTCTCTATTTCCTAGCAGGAAAAAGTGATGATCTTTGCACCTGAAACCTATTTGTTTATTTGTTATGTTGAATAGGATTAGATGCCATGCCCAGTTACTGGAACTACAGATTCTAATGGATCTATATGTCTCTGTGAGCTTAGATTCACTTGGTTGATTGGTATTTTTCTGCAGCTGAGCGCTTGAAGTTGCCATACTTGTGTGCCTACTTAAATTCACTTGGAACAAATTATCGTCACGGTGCCAATTTTGCCACAGGAGGATCAACCATCTTAAAGCCGAATGAAACCATTTACGAGTATGGCATTAGCCCTTTTTTTCTTGGTATGCAGATAACACAATTTGATCAGTTCAAGGCACGAGCTGCTGATCTTTACAATCAAGGTTAAAAATTTTGCTAGTAACATTTAGTGATTTAGCCTCTCCAAGTTAATTTTTTTCTTTCCTTCCGCTAATGATTGGCATTTTGTGCTCCAATTTTCAGTGAAGAATTCCTCCGAGGAGAACAAACTACCCAGGCTAGAGGATTACTCAAAGGCTCTTTACACGTTTGATATTGGTCAGAATGATCTTTCTGTCGGTTTTCGCAAGATGAGTTTTGATCAACTTCGGGCTACATTGCCTAGTATCATTGAACCATTAGCCTCTGCAGTCCAAGTAAGTGAAACTATGTGGGATTTCTTTGCATATAATTACTCGGATGATTAGATAATATGTATTCTTGTCTTAGCCCCAAATGACTCAGGATTATGGTATTATATGTATATGTGCAGCACTTATATAAGGAGGGAGGGAGGGCATTCTGGATTCATAATACAGGCCCCATTGGTTGCCTGCCAGTAAACCTCTTCTATGTCTCAAATCCACCTGCAGGTTATCTAGACGAGCATGGTTGTGTAAAAGCTCAAAATGACTTGGCCATCGAGTTCAACGGCAAGTTAAAGGATAGGATTATCAAGTTGCGGGAAGAGCTCCCTGAAGCTGCGATAACTTATGTGGATGTTTATGCTGCTAAGTATGGGATAATCAGCAGTGCAAAGAAGCTAGGTAACATAACCGTTCTGGTTCATGCTACTGCATCCCAATATAAACCGCTGTCGTGGTGAAGAGAAATTATAGCAAGTGTTTGGAACAATTTTTGTTAGATATAAATCATCTTAGGTTAGCTGCTGCAGTAACTTATTTGATGTTTTTGCTGCTAAGTATGAGATAATCAGCAGCTCAAAGAATCTAGGTAGCATCACCATTCTCAAACATAAACACTTAACAATA
Organism: Erythroxylum anguifugum; assembly: GCA_027478595.1. NCBI lineage: Eukaryota > Viridiplantae > Streptophyta > Magnoliopsida > Malpighiales > Erythroxylaceae > Erythroxylum > Erythroxylum anguifugum. Next base: position 3,877,703 of record JANIPN010000218.1, on the reverse strand, counting down.
ATTTCTCGTAATCATTCACCACGGAATCGGTTTAAACCAGGATGCTTTGGCACAGATCGGAAGCAAATCTTTTGATCTGTTATTGGCATACAAGTAGTCTTTGATAATAAAGACTTCATTTTCAGGTTTTGCTGATGCCCTGAAGGTCTGCTGTGGGTATCATGTGAACTTTGATCATATATGGTGCGGGAACAAGGGATCGGTGAACAATACCGAAATCTATGGAGCCCCTTGCAAAGACCCTTCAGTCTTTATAAGCTGGGATGGGGTGCATTATACTCAGGCTGCAAATCAATGGGTTGCTGATCATACCCAGAATGGTTCCTTGACAGATCCACCAATTCCAATTTCTCATGCATGCCACAGGCAGTGACTAAAACAAGCAGGTACGAATTGTATGTGCCAACCATCTTGGCAAAATAGTTTGTGTTTCCAAAATGTGTGGGAATAAGGTTAGGACCAATGATTGCTCTTAAGGTCTATTATTAATTTGCCTTGAGGATATTTTTTCACTTTATGTAGAGACATTAGATGAATAAAGGATGAACATGATGAAAGTCATACATTGGTTCAAGACTATGCAGTAATTCATGAATACCGAGTGGCAATTGATGAGCAAAATATGCTAACCAGTCGGCACAGCAATTTGCTTCTCAGTGACCACCCATTCCCATTGTAACCAGCGAAATATAGACTCGATCAGAGGGTCTTGTCGTGGGCCACTTTTGAGTCTTTCCTGAATTGCTCCAACCACCAATTTAGAATAACATAGTACCAGCACTTGATGTTGTCCCATTTCCTATGCAATTTGAGACCACTCAAGATCCCCAAGCTTCCGCCTAGAAAATGGTAACCTAAGTTGTGCACATAACACGGAGCCATTTGCCTTCGTTATCGTGAATTAAACCACCTGCTGTGGCTCGTCAAGTGGTGCTTTGGGGAGGGTCGTATGTGTTTAACTTGACACAACTTAAATTTAGTTGTTTTCAATGGTCAGCTCATAGAGTCGGCTCAGGCTCAGACAAATTTCAGGTTCAATTATTCTAAGCAAAAAAACATTATTTTGTTTAGAAGAGTTAAGCCTCAGATAAGCTTAGATCTGGACAACCAAGACTTTGATCTAATTAAAAATAAATAAATTATTCTATATTTTAATTTTTAAAAAACTTGGTGCATGGGCTAGCTTATTGCCGTCTTTAAAATTAATAAGTTCATATAAACTAAAATAAATAAATTACTTTTTATTTAACAATATATTTTTTAATCAAAATTTAAATTCTTTGATATATAAGAACATTTTTTCAATCATATTTAAAATTTTTAAAGCTTATCCAATTTTAATTGATTTTGTGGTGATCTAATACTGATTTAACCTTAAATTTGTTAATTTTAGACATTAAAACTAATATATCATGATTAGTAAAACTCTCATAATTGTTTTTTTAGATCAAATTCATATTAATTTTTCCTTAAAAATAAAAACAATCTAAAATTAATTTATCATAATTAGTATAACTATAATAAAATTATCAAGTCAAATAGTTTTTCCTCTAATAAGATAATTTAAAATTAATTTGTTATAAATACTAAATTATGACAAAATATCAAATAAATTTAACCTATGAGCTTTGAATCGAATTGAGATTAATTTTTCATCTATTAAAAATAAAAGTTAAATTTACTAAACTCTTTATAATTTGAAATATTATCAAATACATTCGTAACTTTTAGAAAGTATTGTCAATTTTTTTATAATTTTAATTTTATAATAATTGTCCTTACCATTAATTGCAAACTTTAAAACAATATTACATGACAAAAATGACATTGTTTTAGAGTTTGCAATTGAATTTCTTAACAAAAATTAGTAACAAAACATTAAAATTATAAATAATTTAAAAGTTAACAAATACATTAATAATATATTAATTAACTCTAAAAATAAATATTCAACCTTAATAGATGTTTTGCATTTTAAAACCTAAATGTTCCCAACATAAATCATTATATCATATAAACAAATTTGTGGTAAGGATGCTTTTTATATTTATTGCATGTACATCATAGGAATGTATACATTTCTCACTTCTGATCATAAATTAACAATTAAAATGATGATGAGGTTGGAATGCTTACTCAGGAACTTCCACTTTTTTTCTAATGCACAAAGTAAAAATTACCAACAACGATTTCTTCTAACTACCAACTGTCGCCGCCAGTTGGTCCATCATATGAGGGTTTTACTGATCATGTCCATCTGGTAAAGGAACAACCTTGTGGAAAGGTACTTTTCTCTGAGGCAATGTCCCATTCTCTTCATCGTCCTCAAATTCCAGAAAATAGCTATACAAGCCAAAACATAGAAACATGTTATTACCCCGTGAAAAACAGTATCATCTTGGTAAGCATCAAGTTTAATATGCAAATGTGCAAGCATTTAGAAAAAGAGAAGACTAATGCAGTTTCTCTACTATGGACTTTTGAATCCATAAACTGGATATTTGGCAAGAGAATTCTCTGCTACTCGAAGAACATCGGTTAACGATTAAAGAAGATGGCAGTGCGAACACAAAAACACTAGCTATAGCAGTCATTTCAGGGCTGTACATTTCGGGATACTGCAATAAATTTATCTCAGTTTTTGAACAAAACAGACATGAAATGCAAGAAGGCACTCACTCATCAGTCTTTCTCTGAAGTTGTGTAACATTGTTGATCCATGACACCCCGCCGGAGAAACAAAATATAACAAGTAGTCAGTCCCTAATCCCAGTCGCAAAGCATTTCAAGTTGAAGAAGGAAACTAATAAAATTTGAAGGGCTAATTGCAACTACAAAGCAGCAGATGGTATGAAAGTAGTACCCTTCTAGAGGGGCCAACAACAGTTGCCTTATAGAGTGTTGTAGTTCCCGGATAGACAGCCAAAACATGCTTTCCAACAGCGAAATCCGGGATGCTAGAAGGATTATTGCGTTTGGGGAAAGGTATGATGCTTGACGAAGGAAGCTTGTACTTTCTGAATGCAACAGACAAGAACAAAGACATCATTTATGGAAGAAGTACAAGAATGCATTATTAAGGTTTTTATAGCATAGGCAAAAATTCTGATTTTACTTTTGGCCGCTACCATCTTCATCATCACCCGGCTCCTCATCAAGTACTTCAAATCTACAAAAGAGAACAAAGAAAAAGATTCTGAATTAAACTAAAGGGCTTGGAGTAGTTGTGTTTCTATCCTACACAAATCCCGTCTCTACCATTTATTGACAATTGTGTGCCCATAAATGCTAATCGCTTTTCTGATGAGCCAACCGTTGAGGCAAACAACTTGTTCCAACAGGAATGAGCAAATGTATACAGGAAATCTTAGAATGTCTGTAATTGGAAGGTATGCTGGCTCCAATAATCAATGGCAATATAGCGTAAAGGTGTTTAATATAAATGAATCGACAGCATTCTTATAGTCACTCATACTTAAGATTTCTAAAACCATAACTGGATCATTTTGTGCTTGAATACAGTAATTTTCTGCCCACAGAGTTTGATAAACTAAACTTTATTCGAAAGAATAAAGAAAAAGTTCATATACTTCTTTTCAAGCTTGGCATCTCTAGTTGAGCTCAATTAGCTTGCAGGCAGAACATCAACAAATTATGACCTCGTAACTAAAGCAACCTTTGCAGTAATTGGGCAAGCAAAAGAGCAGCAAAAAACTAGCATTGAAAGTATCAAGGCTAGCATACTTCAATAACTTCTCGAGTTAATAACTTGAGCATCTCAGCTGCAGAGAATAATAACTTACTCTTTTGTTTCTCTATCAAAATGCATGACTTTTACAACAAACCACTCATCGTTTTCGGCATTATCTGCTCTGACCCTTGCTGCCACCTGATTAGGCCAGAACATCGACGCATTTGGTATAAAACATGATATGACAACTATATTGTAGAACGCAAATGAAGAAAAACATAAGGGTCCTAAAGCAAGGAAAATGTAAGAACTATCTATAAGCTTAAGGATTTCTACAGCTGTATAACTTCACCAAGTTTCAAATGCATACCTGCTCGCCCTTCAGACTAGCACAAGCCTCAAGTTGACTTCTTGCAGAAGCATTAAGATTTGAGATATCTGAATCAGCCTTCATCCTTTTCTTTTTCTGATCATTACCTATTGTAATGTATCAAATATAAACTCGTGAACAAAAGCATAGGCATTCTAATGGTAAATAAAAATAACTTTTTCCTTGCAATGTAGGCACTTTCCACAATTGGTGTTAAAAAATCCAAAAATACTTGAATTATTTGAAGGTGCCCTTTTTTTCTTTTATTTGAGAGGCCCTTAATTATGTTAGGAGAAATTCCATGACATTTACAACCCCACAGACTCAAGTCCCAACTTTTCAAAAGGCCAAAGATACTCGGCTAATGAAGTCTTATTGAAGATCTAGTTAATAACATCCAAGGCAAGGATAAAACCCACTAAGGAAAGAGCACCTGCTCACACCAGTGTAATCCAGAAAAAGGCAACACCACAAAAAAATGATGTTGCATAAGCCATTTGAAGAAATGTATGCCACTATCGGAAAACTTTCAACCTTTTGTAGAAAGTCTAAGGGTTGTCATTCTGGTACAATAAGCTTTGAAAAGAAGGAAGTGCATCTGATAATCACAGGAAGAGTTTCTAGAGTTCGTGTCAAGCAAACATGAAACTTAGTGTTCACTGTAGGTAACATACCAATCTTCCTTCGTTGTCCTGAAGCTCCAGATGTCAGCAAAACATCATCTAGTTGTCTCAACAGGGCATTAGAGACACTAAATCCACATAAAAAAAAAGGCCAGTCAAATTATCTTATAATGTCACCCACAGAAAAATATGTGATCTGACCAATATAGCATTTTATTAGACTGTTCATCAAATCAAAGTAGGGAACACTTTGTTCGATATGTAGAGACAGTGTCATACTTTACTTCACTTTCTGAAAGATCTTTGGCCCTAATGTATAAAGTTTTAAGCTGTGACAAAGAATCATCACCAGGCTTCTCAGCGACCTCAGGAGCTGCATTGACATGCCAAAAAAAAATCCTTAAATCAGCTGCATAAGCAGATAAAAGTAAATAGAGATCAATATTCGAAGCACCAACAAAAGATAAGCATGCAAAACTTAGGCTATGTTTGGTTGGACATAAAGTTTTTAATGGAATAGAATAGAATGATTTATAATGGAATGAATGTTAATGGATGTAATATTAGAAAATTATTGTTTGGGAGGGATAGAAGGGTTCATAATGTCATATAGTGAAATGTTGTTTGGATGAAGGGTTTATAATGTAATATAGTGTATCATTTTACATTCCATCCTAAACCTTCCAAATTGGAGATTTTCTATTTTTACTGTTTATGATGGATGAGATGTAATATGAAACCCTCCCCTTTCATCTCATTTCATTCCATTCTATTGTAAAACCTCCTCCTAAACGGTGGAATAATATTACATTACATTACATTCCATTATAAAACCCCCAACCAAACATAGCCTTAGTTAATCATTAAACATCTATGAAGAGAAAAACCAAAGGAGTAATTAAATGAATGGAACTGAGCTATGAATGGAATATAATGAAATAATTGTCTGAAGGGCCTGCCTTGACAGTTTCTTATGCTGAAAACCAATTGAAAGATCACTAAGGGAATACACCTAATAAAGCATCACGACCTATCTACTATTGAACAGACTTTAAGTGAAATATGCAACGTCACAACATTAATATACCTGACAATAACTTTAGAAAAAAAAATAATGATAATAAGCAACCCCAGAAAACTTGAGTTTCTTCTTCTTCTTTGCCTTTTTTTTTTTGGCGACAATGCAGCTAAATTTCCCATTTGATTGGAACTGACAAAGTTAATTCCTATCAAATCTACACAAGAAATTAATCAAACGTAAATCCCATAAACATTCCATAAACACCAACATTACACTGACATTGATCAATACAAAATCAATTAATCATAATCCAAGCAGCAAAATCAACACATGGGATCGTCAAATTACCAACATTACAATCACCCACATAGATTATACCCTCAAAGGTTCAATCTTTAGGGCACTAACCAGCTTGGAGCTTTATATGCATCTTGTTGATCTCCACAAGCACTTGCTCTTGCTGTTTCCTCAACCGATCGAGCTTGCTCGAGTTTTCAGAGATTCCCTCAAAGTCCGGCGCCGACATCTTTGGTGGGTCCTTAAAAGGAAAAAAGTTTCAGAGCTCTGTCTCTCCAATTCGATCAAAATCCTTACTTTGGTAGAAAGTTTTTCAACTGGAGTCGCAAAAGGAATGCCCTTTATTATTTTCTGTTTTCTTGCTTAAAGTTTAGGTTTTTTTATGACTTCAATTACTAAATACATATTTAGTGTGCACAAATACCTAATTAGGGTAGGGTTTTTAAAAATTATCCCTTTTATTATTTAACGGAACTCATAATTAACATAAATATCTCATGAAGAGATTAAAGCTATCATATTAAAAAAAATCATTTTGTTAAATATTAAATCTACCTTAATGAAGAATTTAAAATTTTGATGAAGCTCTGATTTTTCTTTAGGTAAACAAATAAATAGGTAGATCGATCAAATAATGACAGAAAAAGGAACAGTAATACGTAATAGGAATGTTTCCATGCGACATTATTCTCTTTCTCGTGAGTAGAGATGGTAATAGGTAGGGTTCGGTTCGGGTTTTACTCAACCCATATTTATATTTATTTTTTATAACTCAACTCATATCTATATCCATATTCATCGATTTTTACGATTTACTACCTATATTCAAATCCATTGAGTTGTTCGAGTTTTTGGATATCCATCAGGTTGTATAACACATAAAAATATAATTTCTAAATAGAAAATATAAATAGTAGATTTTTGCGAACGCTCCAAATCAAAGTTACTTTAATAATAATACGTCAAGATTTTGATTTGTATGTATTAAAAAATCATAAAATTGGAATAATAAAAATCATAATATTTAGTACAAAGACA
>JANIPN010000218.1:3806141-3818987 GCA_027478595.1 Erythroxylum anguifugum | reverse complement strand
CATAAACTACAATACAATTCCATGTCTTTTACTTAAAATATAGGGTTAATTACATAAAAAAAATTCAAACTTTTGCTAATTTTTTAATTATTGACCGAGCTTTAAAAGATAGAAATAAAATGTTCAAACATTCAATTTTTTTAATTCTGTCTCGAACTTCAAATAGTAACAATAAAATGCTCAAATTTTTATTTTTTTTCAATTATAAGCCAACGATAATGTTTTTGTTACATTTAAAAATGACTTAAATCAGATTACGCAGCCCCGACGACCTTACTGATATAATACACTAACTATGTTGACTTTTTTAAGCTAAGAAATTGAAAAAAGTTGAAAAAAATTATATAATATTTAACTTTTTAAAATTTTTTGAGGTGTGATATTTAATGTATTTTCTTTTAATGTAAAGTAGTCTTTACAAATTTTATTTTCAAGAAAATAGTATTTAAGCATATTAATGCAAACCAAAACAGTTTCTACTCATAAATAAAATATATATATCCGTGAAAATTTGTAGCGCATAAATGTACTTAAAATTAAGTTTTAAGTTTCACAAAAATAAACCATGCAATTACATACATTAACTTGGTGAAAATAACAAAAACAAGTCACCAACACCCAAGTATTTTAAAAGAAGATCATTAATAGGTTACCTTTACCAATTTTCTTTAGGTTTACACTACCGGTATCCGAACCCACTGAGCCAACTAATCCGGGTCGGGGGCTTCATCACAGTTAAGGCTTCTCGCCCCTCCCTACAGGTGTGTTTAGTGGGGTTCGAACCTAAGAGCTCTTCCCACATGCCCAGATTGCGCAGCCAACTGAGCCGCAACCCATAGGTTTTTACCAATTTTCAATACGTAACATTCAAAATTTTTCCATGGCTATCATTTGATTTCACCTGTGGGGCTGCAAGGGCTCTCAGACAGATACCAAGTGGATGGAAATGAGGAAAGAACAAGAATGAGAGGCAAGTAAGCTGCATTTATGAGGGCCCTAATAAATTTGGAATCCCATAGTCTTCTGCGCCTCTATTTAATACTACATAACCAACCATAAATACACACTACGGTCCCCAATATGACCACACTTTGGACAACAGTCAGTAAAACAGCCAACAATGTACTTCTGTAAAAGGATTCTAGCAGTGTCTAGTGTCCAGTGTCTATAGGCTATATGGTGAAGTGGATTAATTGATCATGTTCAAGATGCAACAACCTGCAGTGACTTTACTGTTATCGATTCTTCACGGGTCGCTGTTAGTATTATCTACCCCAAGTATCAAAACATGTTCATCAAATCATGACAACTAAATGCATGTATAGTTTCTATGGTAAAGGAAGCTCTTCCCTTATTTAGAAAGAAGAACCTAATCAACACCCAACCTCCACATGTCAGCTGTTAGGGATGTAAAAATAGGCAAAGCTTAGAACTCTTATTGCCACCCACATGATAAAAGTTGCAAACAGTAACACAAGTAGGCAGAGACAAGAACAGAAGTGATTGAAGTTGAATAAAGCTAATGAAAAAGTAAGGTTGAAGCTTAGTAGGGTTAAACAGTTTCAAGCTTATTGCGCTGACCGTACACAAGTCACAGGAAAAGAACATGCATAACAAATTTTGTATTGAGAACAAAAGGGGGAGGTAGTAAAGGATTCACGCCTTCTACAAATAAACAAATGTAAAATCATAGATATTGTGATTCATCTAAATTAAGACTCTCGACAAATAAGTGAGACTGTTGCTTCAGACCACACGCGGTTTGAAAAGAAAAAAAGGAAACATGAATTTGAGGAAACCCGTCAAAATTTGATAAAAGCTTTAACAAAGAAAACATTAGGAGTTTTGGAGCATATGTACCGGCTAAGCAACTTCATCCCCGTAAATATCTACATATCATTCCCACAAATTGGAATCTAGACTGCAGCCTCCATCTTTTGACCGTATCAGGTTCATTCGTGATCGTGTGCAGCTAATGTATTAGGGAGCTTCATAGTAAAGAGAAGCAACTTGCTCAACATAGTATCACTTTCTAGGTTCTGTTAGTGTACTCTTTCGCCCCTGTATGTTTACATAATGGTGGCTCACCTGTCTGGAGTTTCTAATGACATGCTAACACCCGATCAGCAAGTAGACAAGTATCAAGTTCAACTTGTCCTGTTTTAACCAGTTAAAACAAGCCTAGCTCGGCCAGGATTAAGAAGTGATTCGGACATCCTCCAACCCTACAAGAAAGTGAGGGCCTCAATATCCATGTGTAGTTTTATCGAACTTGGGAGAAATTCAGATAAATCTTAATACCGAAAGTTAGTCATCAATATTCTTTAGAAAAGCAACAACTGAGTAACTAGGTAAACATAAGAACAGTACTTGTTTCTGCAACTTAGGATCCAGAACAAAATTCAACGAGGATGTTTTAAGCCATAAAAGGAAGTGAAATAAAATTAAAGCATTAGCAGAAAGTGTTTTTCAGTGGAGTACTAATACTGTAGTTACAAACTGAACCAGAATTGGTACTGGAAGCAGTCATCAATGATGCAGCACAAACGAAAAAGCCAAAGCATCCAGTTAAAAGCTTTTCTTCACTGGGAAATTAATGTATGTTATTTGTAATTTAGAGGTAGTTTGTTTATGGTCATATCAGACAGCTAACTAAATTACTCAAAATCTGCTCCACTTTGTCCCTTGAACTCAGTGTTAGACAAACTTGAGATATAAATAGTTTGACTGGCAAAACCAGAAAATGCAAGTGCAGCCTAGTCATAAAAAGCTAGTTAAGAAATGAAAAGAGAAAAATTATATTTGAAGTAGAGATGCAATTCAATTAACTAATAGTCAGAACTTTTGGCCTTTGATATTAACTATGGCTTTCATCTCTAACTATTGTTTATGGGAAAAGAAAACTCATATTGTAGCAAGTCACAAGAACAAGACATTATTTTATGCATGACATGCAATCAATATACAGATTTAATAATGGGTTATCTAATTTTCAATAAAAAATCTATGGAAGAACTAATCATATTATATAGCACACATGACACGGTTGAATTTCAATTCCAAACAGCTGTTAATTATTTAAAACTCACCTGTTCTGCAGCTTTACTTTTAAATGCACCAAACAAAGGCGAGACCATCCTGCATGTCTCAGCAATACGAGCCTCAATATCACTAGCTGAAAGAATATGGCCTGAATGGTCCTTTTCCAGCTGCTTCAACAATGACGACTGGCCATTTTTCGATGAATGCACGAAATGCAACAGCAGATGAGCCTGTAAACGCAGAGAAAATATATCATGCATGCTTCAAAGAAAAAGAACTGTTACTGTACCAAATTAAGTATTCGTCAGTCTCACATGGAATGCAGCTTTTAGGATGTCCTCTGACTTAGCCTGATCCTTGAGCAATGCATACACTTTATTCTTTGATGGATTATACGTCAGTAGATATCGCTCTTTCTGTCATCAGTCAATAGCACACAACCGAAAAAATAAGAAATATAGCTATTTAAAAGTAAACATTTCTTGCAGTTGCTTTCATTTTAGAAAATGTCATGCCTCAAAAAAAGGCTGTATGGTGAGATAGGCACTAGGATCTTGAAATGCATCTTTGAATCTTGACCCTGAAAACCAACCATATGCATTTTGGGTAAGACTATGAACAGGGAGAAAAAGAGTTGGAGACATGACTAAGATTACCTATGACAATTGGTGTGTCCTTCAACCAGGGGAAGTTGAATATATCTTCCTTCCTATTCCCCTCCTGCAATGAGGGAACTCGCCCTGCAGATGAATATGAAGCGCATTGTTTAAGCCAAAAGTTTAAATTCACAAATTTCTAGCTGATCCTGAAGAAAAATACAGAAGTATCTAAAGGACATGGTGACCAATAAAGAAAAGGATAAATGATATGTGATATAAAGTGCACAACATTTAACCTGTCTTAAGGAAAGCATCCACAGCAACACTAAATCTGGCTCGATTCAAAGTGTGCAACACCACAGATTTGACCTGACAAGTTCATCAAACCATTCAGCTCAGTTGACTCAATTTCCAAAAGAACGCTCAAATAAACAAAAAACCTAGGGAAAATAAGAATGTTTGAATCAAGTGAAACAATGTTGCTATTTCAGTATGATCTCACCTCTTGGAAAGAGCTGAAGATGTATCCACTTGAAAGGAAGGCAAATGTTGCAACCAATGAAGGATTTCTTTTTGCAAGCATTATGCTCAGTCCAGTACCCAGCTTCACAAGATATAATTTCACATTAAACATAAAGACAACACATCATCTGTACTAGGAAAATAAAACAAACTGGTGCATTTGAAATTCCCATGTTGACATGGAAATCAAGCACAAATCATGTTGTGACAAAATATATGGATTCTCTCACTTCAATTGTTACTTAAGCTTTCAAACAAGGGTATAGTTTAGAATTATTCTTTGTGAATGTGTCATGAAACTAACTGCACATCATCGCGTATCTGCTAATGGATTCTTGAAGAAAAATCAAACAAGAAAATACTAATCTGTTGAAAGTTGAAACCTTTCACCCACAATCACTCCAGAGCTATTACATACTCCATCAAAAATGAAATAATGTCAGACATATCAAACAACAGTTCATTGGCTTACACCAATCTGCATACCCAACAGGGGGAACACTGAGCATGAGCATAGTTAGACATATAAAATGCCTGTTAAAACAAATTATATGGATGCTGAAGAGTACTGCCTAGCATTTTCACAAAAGAACCCAGCAATTAGAAAAGGCCAGAAAATATATAAGTAAAATGGCAAGTTTGACCAGCATACCAGATCTGCTACATTTCCAACACATTCTCCCTTAGCAGTTACATCCCCAATGTTTTCTCCTTTAGCAAACGCTTTGTAAATTGGCGTACGAGTTGATGTTGATGTTACAGCAGCAACATTCTGCAAATAATCCTCAAAGAATATGAGGCTGCAGATTGCATTCAGACATGCATACATTTGTAAATAAAAAATTATCAAACCTTTGCCACATTAGCAGCACAAGCCAAAGGAAGAAAAAGGTGTGGAACAGCTGCAGTTGCTAACTCAACTCCAGCACCCAATTCCATTAGCAGGTCACCCGCAAACCTCATCTGCATACATTGGGAGTCAGAAATCCACAATGGAAGCTGTTGAAAAAATATATAATCAAATCAACTCTACCTGTTTTAGGTCATAATCAAATTTCTTTCCTTGCCTAGAATAAAGCATTTTTCCAACACGACCGGCACCATCCTGCACATGGAAGAAAACATGATAAGAATGTCGTGCCAGTAATCTTAGCTAGACTGCCTAAAGTCAAACGCTGATATTGACAAGGAACAAAAGGCAACCTTAACAACAAAACAACATTTTAAACAAGTAATTTCGGTAAGAATTTTATATCATAAACTCTAACCACATTTTCACGCACTCTCCCTATTTTGGATTCAAACAAGACATGTATTTGTATAAACCAAAGACAATGAAGGAGATCTATATATAACAAAGATATACGTGAAAGAAGTTTGTAAATTCCTAGTTGCTAAAACATTTGTATGCAATTCTTACCTTCAGAATCCAGTTAATAGCAACAGCCCCTGGAATTGCTTGGCTTTTAGCAACTCCAACTGAACTCAAAAGGGTTTTGGTGGTGAAAACACCAATTGCTCCACCAAAGAAGTGCTAAAACAAAAAACATATACAATAGATATATCAGGCTACACCAATAAACTAGCTGGAGCTTATAGAAGGAAATTATTAACAAAATCTAGCATTTCAGACATTAGAATTTAATTCCCTTTGAAGCACATCATAATAAAACAACTTAATCTAAAGGAAGAGATACCTTTAAAGCTCTCCATGTCATATATGGAACATAAGAAGGAGAAACACTATCAGGGAAACCTTCTGGAACTACATAAGATCTTATAAATGACATTAATTCCTGCAACACATATTCCAACAATAAGTTAATAAAATTCACAGAAAGAGACTGTAAATAGTCAAATTGTAACGAACGCCAGTATAGTGGACAATATAAGAAAAGTATCATGAAGAAGCATGTAAATCAGAAAAGACTCTGCATATCAGTTATATAATCATTCCGGATCATATGGATTCTCATATTTAGAAACTTATATTTTCCTTTCCCTTTATGCTTTCTTGTTATTGTTACCGACTGTGAACTCTCTATGGATAACATGGTCACTGAGAACGAGGTGCATTTAGTCAACAGGAAGTATCGGTTTCATAGAACAAAATATTGATTGCCCTTCTAATCCTAAAATACAATCCCAAAGCTTGAAAGTAGGAATTCAGCCAGAGGAGAGTTCTTAGTGAAATTCCTACTGATATCAAAATCATAAAGAAGTTTAACTCATCAAAATTTTCAGATTGATTTCATCATCAATTTTTCAAATTTGATTGGTCAGTTGGTTTTTGAGTAATGAGATTATTTTAGTGAATGTATTGATTTAAGCATGATTTCTGAAAAGCCACCTTGCTCTTTATATCCTTCAATTACCACCAATGATGGAGCAGATATTCAGCTCTCTCTCTCTCTCTCTAAAAACCACTGTTAGAACGAAATTTAGTCAATCCCTTCTTCTTCTTTTTTTATGGTTTCGTTAAAGGAACTATGTATTTAAAATTGCAATACAAACTCTTACGAAATTCTTGGAAGAAACATATAAAAGAGCCTTATGCAGTCATATTATACAACAACGAATACATAATTTAACACGGTAGCAGATAAATCTGTTAAGGGAGCATGAAACCAGAAAAAAATACGAAATTTGGCTAACTATAATGCAATTTCCGCATACAGTATTACAGTAAATGTTAGTATATTTGCAATCGAGTCCAGTTAAATTTAAGCTCGGAGAAAGGGAAAAGACATGAAGACTGAAGTAATCCAAAAAAAAAAAAGAAACCAAGCAGAAAGAGTGACAATTTGATTAGTTCAGAAACAAAGTCCAAATAAAGAAATTACTAAAGAGGACTAATGATAATAATCAAACTGAAAGCAGTTAAAAGAAATGAGAAGCACTTGTAGACATTAACCTGAGCCGGAGCTTGAGGCGTCTGCAAGCTAACGGTACGGATGGAATTGTTCTTGAAGCGTCCAAAGCCGTCGCTCTCCGCCAAGTAGTTCCAGCGGCGGCCATCGATCTCCTCAGAGCAGATCAATCTGAGACTAGAACCTAAAAACGAAGCGGAGTCGGGCGGAGAAACCGAAGGCAGTGCAGTGGAGGATACGGGAGCGGAAACCAAGTTTGCGCTTATACGAAGCGTTTCGCGGACGAGGAGGCGGGCGTCCTGCGAGGTGGTGGTGTTTGTGAGGGTCTGTGCCGTGGGATTGGACGATTGTTTCAGATTGATGGGAGGAGGCATGATCGAATAGCTTTTGGGAGAACAGTAGAGAGGTTTGAAGGCGATAGAAACGAGAAACGAACAGAGAGAGAGAGAGAGAGAGAGTTGGTGCTTATTGCTGTGGAGTTGTTTGCATTGGTGGTGGCAGCGGGTGGTAGAGAGGTGGACGGTTGGCCTACATTACAATTGCCGGGAACAGGGGAAGATGTTAATTAATTAATGTATGTATTTAATTAAAAATAAATATTCAATTTGGCATTTAAAAAAAACTTTAGGGAAGAACTACGAAGAGATTGAAATTGCATCTAATTTTCAAAATTAACTTTTTATTCTAAAATAATAATTAACATTACCAATTGGCTCGCCAATTTTGCTGTAAATTTCGGATTAGGGGTAACTACTTTTGCATCTGCCCCCTTAGAGGGTCGCTCGATCCTCCTAGAGGGCATTTTTGATATTAGCTTTCCTAGACTAGTTTAGTTTTGTTCATAATTTTCTTGTAATCAAAAAAAAAAGTTTAAGATTTAAAGAAAATATTTGAACAACATAACATTGAATAAAATTTAAAAACTTATAATATAAATAAGAGGAGAGAGAGAGTCAATTTGTTAAATGTCTCTCGGGTTTTTCTATATCAAATTATTCTCTTATTGCTAAAGATACTGCATTCAAAAAAGCCTTATCTTGGTTGATATAATCTGGTTTTGTGTCAGTTAAGGTAGAAACAGATTGTCTTCAGTCGGTGCAGATGTTCCACGAATCAAGAACTGGCATTAATGAATTGGGAGTGATACTGGAAGAATACAAATTAACAACATGTGTTTTTCAATACTTTACATTTAAATGGATTCCAAGGCATGTAAATATGGTAGTCCACTTGTTATCTAAATCAGTTACTAAATATCTCAATAGGCTTAGTTAGGACATGCCACCTGTTTTTTGGTTAGACAGTCTAAATTGTGATGTTGTTTCGTCTCAATAAATAAATATTTTTTTTCAAAAAGACCTTTTGAAATTTAATTAAATAAATAATTGTCAAATAAAAATTAATTAATTTATTTTAATTTATAATAATCTATTAATTTATAAAAAATAGTTAAATTATTAACAAATCCATAGATTTATAATTTAATTAATCGAACTGGTTCGATTTTTAATTATTGATAATAATCATTTTTAACAAATTTATAGTCTAAGTTTTAATATAAATTTTTCTTAAACTTAATATTTATTTTTGTAAAATTACGAGTATGACAAGATTATTTGATATAAATTTATTTTAATCAATTTATTGTAATAATTAGATTTAAATTTAAGTTTAAAATATTTATTGAACGCATTACATATTAAATTTTTACTTGTAATAATTTTAGAAAGTAATAACAACAAAAATATTGCTCCTAAAGTCATACATCTTAGATGATCTAATTAGAATATAGATGGTGCCAAAAACGTGATGCCCTAAGATGAGAATTAAACTAAGATTCTCTATTTCATATTTTTCTAAAATTAAATATGATATGCAAACACGAGAACTAAAATAAAAATGTTAATATATAAATAATTGACTGTCTTGTTTGAGGACTAAAAGATAAAAGGCAAAAGACTAGAAAAAGGAAAGACAATGAAACGGACAGACGTTGCGTCGTTTTGCGGAGAGAGCCACACACTCTATGAAGCACAGATCAACTTTGCTGACATGGCAACTGCTCGGGCTTTTGCGGAGCTGGCGTTGGATAGGTATGTCACGTGTCAAATTGGTTGCTGACCGTTCGATTACTCAACATGGTACGTGGCGCAATCTTATGAGTGATGGGGTTGTATTTCTATTCCCCTCATTCCTCAATGCTGACCTTCCGACTTCCGAGTAGCACGTGTTTTATTTTATTTGTGGAATGAGACAGCGGAAGAGCACCACTCAAGTCTCAAGATGGGAGTCGGGCCCGGGTCAAGGTCAATAGACTAACGCAGGTTGGTTGGGTCTCGAACTTAAGGTTGCTCGTGTTTAGCTCAGACTGAGGCTTAATAACTATAACTGCAATAATATCGTTTTATAGAAATTAACGTCATATTTTTTTAATTTTAAAAAATTAAAAATTTTTACGTTGAGCCGGGTTGGGCTAGGCTACTTCGAGCTCAGACGCGCTTAGGTTCCAGCTGATTCGGACAACCGCTCTTCGGTCCTCAACCCCATCGTTTAGGGTATTCATGAGTTGTTTACTGGTAATTGGATTGTTGTTCATCGACATATTTATTGAGAGAGCAACAGATGTGCCGACTGACTCGCTACCTACACAAAATATTTTATAGTTGGTGTCACTTAGGTCAGGGACCTGTTTTCCCCGATCTGTTTTGTAAATTGTATTCGCCAATTTCCCTTTGCCCAAAAAAAACAAGATTTGTAAAGTTGAGAATCTTAATTTTATTTTAAAATTATTAATATTTTAAAAATCAAGTCAAAGTAACATATTAAAAACTAATAGAAACTGACCACATAATTATATTAGTCGACCAATGTATAAAAAAATAATTATTTACAAGTTTAACCTATAGTAGTTGACGACTAAATCATATTAGTCAAGTAATGTGCATTCAATGCATAAAATAAACTAGCTATTGCATATTGGTCAACCAGTCAACTATGTTAATCGTACAAATGAGTTATTTAGATGAAAATTGGTTTACTACATCATTATATTGGTAAACCAATTTGTTAACGGTCTCTTTTGTTATACATTTAACTTACATTAGTCGATTACTAACATAAATTGGTTAATTAATCCTGCAAAAAATTTAACAAATTTAAATACTCAAACTTAATTTGTTTAATGCAATTATAACTGAAATTACTTCCTAAAATGTACCGTAACTCCGTAAGAAGGGTTTGAAAGATTAAGGAGTTTTTCTTTAAAAACAAAAGCTTTTATATCTCTTAATAAATGAATAAATTTATGTAATATAGTAAAATAAAATGTTTATGCAAGCCAAGCCTTTAAGATTGTTAAATTTACTAATAAAATTACAATTAACATTACAAAATATATAAAGACTTTAATGTATTTTAATATTCTTTTGTTCTCGGCTTAATCTTCACTGGAATAGTTTAAAGTTTTATTCTTTATTTTTTTATCACCTTTGTTTTTCCTAAACTTTTCGGACTTCATTTCAAGTCAGGTTGGGCAGTCCGAGTCCGAGCTTGACCTTAAGCTCAAGAATATAAAAAAAAAAAGTCCATCTCAAAATCTAGGTAAACTAAGTTAGACTCGTTGACTTTGGGCTAGAGCAGACATGATTTTATTT
The DNA here is from genome assembly GCA_027478595.1 of Erythroxylum anguifugum. Lineage (NCBI taxonomy): Eukaryota > Viridiplantae > Streptophyta > Magnoliopsida > Malpighiales > Erythroxylaceae > Erythroxylum > Erythroxylum anguifugum. Next base: position 3,808,301 of record JANIPN010000218.1, on the reverse strand, counting down.
ACCAAGTTTGTAACTAACTTGGCCTTTATTTGGTTTGGCTTATACCAGTAGAGCTTTTTTTTGAAGATCTTTATGAGAAGGACTTTTCTAAGAAGTCAATCGACTGTTTGACAGTCATTTAAAAAAGAGCTTTTTAAAAAAAGTTTCATAGAGTAGACTGCTTGACAACATCAAAATAAAAAGTATTTTTAATTTTAACTATATTTTATTTTGTAATAAAAATTATTTATGCATATAAATATTATTTAAAGTACATTAAACAATATATAAAGCATAATATATTAATTATTATATTATTTTAAACTATATGAAATGTAAATGAAAATATATCTAACCAAAACTTTTATATATATATTGTAACATAAATAAATTAACATAAAAAATAAATATTAAAACATATAAAAAAAGTCAAATAATATTATATAAATTTAAAAATAAATATCCAAGTTGAGTAAATAGTTAAATACATAATAAAGGGGAAGACGAGTTTGTGGGTATTGTGGAGATTATGCGTAAAACATAAGGATAAAAAGGACTAAGAAATGAGCTCATTAATTGATTTAAAGAATTTACCTGAAAGCATATTTTTTTTAGAAGCTTCAAATTTGAGCTTCTTAAAAAGCTGTACTTTGACTGTCAAAAAAGTCATATATATTAAAGATGTGCTTTTTAATTTTACAGTTAAACACCTATTTTAAAAAAAAGACTTTTGTACCGGAAAAAAATACTTACTGCCTCTAAAAAAACTATCAAAACAGGCACTTGTTCGAGATTTTAGGCAGTTATACATTCTAATTGATTGGATACAGTTGGTAAGTTATTAGGCATGTTAGTATATATTATATTTTCATTAAGGATAATTATGAAAAGCTTTGAATTGTATATGCATGACAATACAGTGAATCAAATTGAGAATGATTAAGTCCAATCCGCAACATAAACTCGACATAGGTGTCATAAAATAATATTATTTTAATTTAAATTATGAAAATAAGAGTACAAAAATAATGTCGTTTTGGTTTAATTTTTTTTAACTTTGTTTTAATTGTAAGTTTTAACTTTGTTAAAACAACATCGTTTTACGAGTTTCGAGTCATTTAGATTAATCTAAGGTGTATATACTATAGAGACGACAATCTAGCAAATGCATAAACGACAATTTCTCCTTTGCTTACTTATAAAGATTTGCATCATTAGAAGTTGAATTTTCCTTCTTCCCAACATTTTTGGTTCAACGTTGGGTGTACACAAGAAAGGTATAATTTCACATGTGGCTCACTAAAATTGCACGTGGGAATAGTTTAAAGGTAGCTCCTCGTTTAGCTCTCACTAAAATTGCTCGTGGGAATAGTTTATTTTCAATACTCTCATAAATTAAGGAATTTTGTGTTCTGAGTCTTCTGACTACGTTAACTTTTTTTTCTTTATTTCATTATTTGATAATTGTAAACTAAGTCTTAATTAATAGCTTATTTTCGAACAAGTAACTCTATAATGACCCCATTATTTAGTTTTTATAACTGAACTCTCAATTGTTATTTTTTAAAAAACATTTTAGATTTTTTTTGTTACAAAAGAAAAACTCAAAACCCGAAAAAACTATCTATCACAATGCCTTACGGTATACTGCTCCGTGCAAGTCTCGGTGAATGATCTCCAAAATTGCCATAGGAGGCTCCTGAAAAACATGTATCCCTGGGCTGGCCAAAGTAAGGCCTGAGTGGACTCCCTCGAGTTCGACCGTAAGAGTCGAACTTCTTCCAATGTGTTGAGTAAATCTTCCGCAGCATTGCCCTTGCCAGTCTCGCATTATTCCACCCGCAGAAGCGATGTGCGACCTTTGTTTAACGGCTCATCACTTAATTAATTAATTTAAAGTCGAGAAAGAAAAATATTATCAACACAATGCTTAATTTGTTTATTTAAACCTAAGATCATAATAATACTTTCAAATAATAATTATTATTATTTAAATCTCTGCAACTATTATCACTTTGTATAAGATTTAAAGTTGGTATGATAAGTCATAAATTAAAAAATTCAAATCAATGTTTTAAAAACCAAACAAGAAGCTAAACTGTTAATGTTGGGTCCCCGACCCAGGATCCAGGGGGAACAGGCCCAGCCATAGTCCCCTGCAATCCCCATAATTGGTACTGT
>JANIPN010000218.1:3774953-3801456 GCA_027478595.1 Erythroxylum anguifugum | reverse complement strand
AAATAGGTAGGATATAAGTATCCATCAATTCGGGCTATCACTAAACCCATATTCAAATCCATATCTACGTCTATTTTTCTAAATCCATTTAAAATCTATTTTTAACCTCTATTTCTATTTTTTCGAGTCGAATATAACAAATATGAATTAATTTTTCGGACCAAATAGTACAAATATTAATCAGGCTGAAATCTTGTTCTCGTACCCAGACGTTAACAATACTCGAACTTAGAAGTCGTCATCAAATTGAAAGAGTGATCTTATCACGTTGCCTGAGGTCTCTCTCTCAAAACATGGACATTGAATCCTCGTGAAATGGTGATAGGAGTAATCACGCCAACAAATTGACAAAAATTTTCCCAGTTCGTCGAAACATGGAATGTTCAGATACGTGGGATTTTATGTACATAAATTTCATTTTTTCCATTGAAAGCTCAAGAAATCTTCCTTATTGGCTTCAAGGCCTTAAATGGCTTCTTAATGCATACCAATTTTCCCCTTGAAGAGCAAGGGACGGCGATCTTTCTGCCTTCTTCCTCACAACTTTCTTCTCTAATCATGGTACACAGTATATTGTGGTGATGATCAGATGGAGAAACCAACTGTATGCCATACCCAACTGTGGTTTGTCGTCTTCACTTCGTTTCCTCTGTTCTTTGTCCTCTTTTACGCTTTAGAGTTCTCCACTTTAAACGGACAAACTCATGGGGTTAGCCTCGTACTCGGTAGCTTTGCTTCTGCTTTCAATATACATAAACCTGTCTATAATGGAACCAGCGGTATTAGTGAAGTAACCAGGAACGTTTCAGGCTCTCTCGATACTACGGTTCCAAAATCGCCTGACGGGTTGAATCCAAACCATATTGACGATCCTTGCGCGGGACGATACGTATATGTTCATAATCTTCCTAGCAGATTCAACAAAGATGTTCTTAGTGATTGTAAATCACTTGTGGAATGGTACGACATGTGCCCGTATGTGCAAAACATGGGACTTGGTCCCCAAGTTAAGAATCATGGAAGGGTTTTGATGGGGAAGAGCTGGTTTAGTACGAATCAGTTTTTGCTGGAAGTTATATTTCATAATCGAATGAAGAGTTACGAGTGCTTGACTGAGGATTCTTCAATGGCGTCTGCAGTCTTTGTGCCGGTATACGCTGGACTGGATATTGGTCGATACCTTTGGAACTGCAGCACTTCGGTCAGAGATTCTTTGGCTCTTGATCTCGTGGAGTGGCTAAGAGAAAAACCTGAATGGAAAAGGGTCTGGGGAAGAGATCATTTCTTTGTTGCAGGAAGGATTTCCTGGGATTTCCACAGGTTATCCAACAACGAGTTTGATTGGGGAAGCAAGCTAATGACTTTGCCTGAATCTATGAATCTGACAATGTTGTCCATCGAAGCAACCTCCTGGAGCAACGAGTTTGCTATTCCTTACCCCGCCTACTTTCATCCCTCAACCGAAGCTCAGGTGCTTCAATGGCAGAAGAGAATGAGAAGACGTAAGAGGAGATACCTCTTCTCTTTCGCAGGCGCCCCTAGGCCTAACATGGGAAAGAACTCTATTCGAGCAGAGATCATCAGACAGTGTTTAGCATCAGGAAGTCACTGCAAGTTGTTAGATTGCAACTCTTCTGAAAGGAAATGCGAGAATCCTGAGGAGGTGATCAAGGTATTTCAGGACTCCATTTTCTGCTTACAACCTCCAGGAGATTCCTACACCAGAAGATCTACTTTTGATTCAATCTTGGCAGGTTGCATCCCAGTTTTCTTCCATCCAGCTTCTGCTTATGCACAATACACATGGTATTTCCCCAAGAACTACACCGCATACTCAGTGTTCATGACAGAGAAATCCATAAAACAAGGGAATTTGAGCATTTCTCGTACACTGCAACATCGAGTGAGTAAAAGGGAAGTCTCAGCTATGAGGAAGGAGATCATAAGCCTAATACCGAAGTTATTATATGCAAATCCAAAGTCTAAACCAGACAACCTTGAAGATGCATTTGACATAGCAGTGAACGGAGTGCTTAAGAGAGTAAAGGAAGTGAGAAGGGTAATTAAGGAAGGAAGAGATCCAAGTGTTGGTTTTGCAGAAGAGAACAGTTGGAAGTTGAAGCTTTCTGGGATAGGTAGTGAGCAAGAATGGGATCAGTTCTTCTGAAAGAAGAAATAGAACAAAATCTGTGTTCCTGCAACTGTTGTAATTTGTCATTATTTAAGATCTTTCCTTTTTGTTTTCAGATAAAGATTCAAATGTAATTTTTTAATTTAGTATTAATTTTTTAAAAAATAATTTGGTAAATAATATTTTAAAATTTTATATATCAAATTAAAATATTATTTTTATTGATACATCGTGTTCATCTATTAGTTATATTAGTAAAAACATCGTTTCCGTCCAATTTGTACACATTTTGAAATGTTCATTACTAAATTAAAAACTTTGAAAAGTTTAGTATCAAATTTAAAAAAAATTGAAAGGTTAAAAATTTTTAATATATTTTTATTTATTTATTAAAGGTATACTCACATTTTTATATTAATAATATTATTTAGTTTATTTCAAATCATTTGTATTACTAAACTTCTTTATCAAATTATATTATGGATGACAATGGCCCGGGCCCACCCAGGCCCAAGCTCGAGCCTAAGCTTAACTAGAGAGGTGATTCCCTAAGATGCCATTGGACAGAGTTGGTACACCCCAACTTAGACAGGGGATCTGGGGTGGCTTAACTACCGATGTTGGGGCTTAGTTCGAGTTCCAACCCAAGCCCCATTGAACCCAACCCAAGGTATTTTTGTAATTAAAATTTTAAAAATAAGTTGTTTTACTTTTATGCATTGTTTTCTATAACAAACTTCACAAAAAATCAAAAGTAAGTTCTAAAATAACAATTTATCTCTTTATAGAGTGAGTTTACTTTATAAGGTACAATAAGAATAATATGACTCTTAAGAATATAAATGCTGAAAGTCTGTATATATTCGTTCTTTCTTTAAATATACATTATCTTCAACTTGCCACTGCTCTGCCTACATCTTTAATCAATTTAATTGATTTAAAATTGAATAACTTTGATATCTTTGCTAAACATCTTCCAATAATTACGGGACTAATATACGACCTTCATAAATGATAGGATCCTTTTGGATAAGATAAGTTTATGACAAAGGTTCCTATACGGAAGGAATTATATTTTTATGATTTTATTTTCTTTTCAGAATAAACTCGTTAGCAGTAGAAATAAATAAATCCATTTTAAAATTTGAAAATTTATAAGGTTATCATCAAAATCATTAAAAAAGTTTGCAACTAACAAATCAAATTCATTAATTTTGAGTTTAAATAAAAAAATGTAAAGATTAATTGATAATGCAAAATCTACAAAATCATGTTCCATGTAACAATATATTAGAAGAGGAACTTGTAGGAGATATTTGAGGTTAAATTAAATTAAACTTTTCTTAAACTAATAAGAATGAAAACATGACTAATGACTTATTATAATATTGGCCAATTAAATAGTTAATAGAACAACAAAGAAGATTTTGTTAAATTTGATTGAACTTAATTTGATTATTAGTATGTGCATATAAGAAAAATAAATCCTAACCTTTTTATGTAATTATATTTATTTTTAAAAATATTTTATGATGTAAAGTCATTTTAAAACATTTTGTGAAATTAAAAATATTTTCATTAAAAATTTGCAATTAATACTTTGTATGATAAATTTGATAATTTAACACTAAACTGTTAAAATAAATATTATTTTTACTTTTTACATAATTTTTTAAAAATAAAATCGTTAGAAATCGAAAAAACTAATGTTTCAAAAATTGGATCGCAAGTTAAAATAAGAGGTTTAAGGTTTAAAATGTTCAGTCTGTATTATACTATCATAAAATTAGCTAAAAATTAAATAAAATTAAAATTGAAATATAATTAAAAGAGATTGTTTTTATTAATATAAGAATTTAAAGTTTAATTAAAAAACAGATTGTTAAATTAAGATTAATTAATTAATTATAGTTTGTAAAAATTTATTAATTTGCAAAATAAATTAATCATAATAAAAATTTTAAAAATAAATTAAATTAAAACTAATTTTCGGATTTTACGTTTACGGTTTTTTCTCCTTTTTGTACTGCGGACTCGTTTTGATTTATTATAAGTGTTGGTTGCCCCTAAAAAAAATCGTATTAAAAAAATTAAATAATTTAAAATTTTATAATTAAAATGACGAAAAGTGTTAAAAATCAATTGGGCCTCAATTTATGCAAATGTAAAGGCCACGAAGACCCGGACCCAAAACTCATGGAGTTAAGCAAAAACACGATTCTAATTTACTTACAAAAAAAGAAAAAATAATAAAAACAAGAAAGGAAGCTTCTTTTACCAAAACCCATCTTAATAAAAACTCGATCAAAATTCCACCAATTGTTCTCCATCTCTAGGGTTTCCAGCTTCATCTGTTTCCCGATTATCCACTGGGTTTTTCTCCTTTCCATTCAATTGAATCTGACTAGAGCTTGTCTGTATGTTAAGCGCATTGGTTACTTTTGTTCGATAGTGTTTCCTTTTTCTATTCGGTGCGTACTTATACTGGTTCAGTACTGTTGTTTTATGGTTAATGTTACTAACACATTGTTGTTCCGCACAGAATCTTTTCTTTTACAAAGTCTTTTGCGTTCTTTTGTTTTCCATGTGGTGTTTCGGATCTGAACTGCAGATACTGAGATTGTTCCTGTGTTTTGTTTTTCCCCTTTATGAATGTCGTGTTAAATTTATGTTGATTATTTTGTGCTTCAGGTTGGGACGTATAAGACCACCGTTTGATAGGTGATTTGTGGTGAGCAAAGGTCGTTGCTTTAGTTTTACGAAGATGGCGAATTTACAACTGACTGGTATTCTAGAAAAGGTACAATCAAATTTGAGAATTTAAAATCCGGGTTTTCACTCGCGATCCTTGCGTTTTGTATAGTGGTTTATTTGATACGTCTTGGGGCTGTTTAATGACAGTTTTTTTTTCCTTCTGTTTTTCATTGTTTTCTGCATGTATGTAGATGACGGGTAAAGATAAAGATTACAGATATATGGCAACGTCTGATTTGCTAAATGAATTGAATAAGGAGGGCTTCAAGGCTGACAATGATTTAGAGATAAAATTGACAAGTATTGTTCTACAGCAACTTGATGATGTTGCGGGAGATGTTTCCGGATTGGCTGTGAAGTGGTATGTGAGTGTGACTCTGGAAGATTTTGCTACAACTTTTAATCTTCCGTTAACTTTTTTAACCCTAGCACTTAAGGATGTTTTCCTTTTTTATTTTCTCTTCCAAGGTGCTCTTAATTCTACCTGAGGTTAGGAAAGGATTTTGTGTTTGTACCCTGTTCTTTATTTTTTCTTCCTAAAATTGCAGTTCTCTGTGACACTGCAGTCTTGCTCCTTTGGTGAAGAAGGTCAATGAGCCACGGGTTGCTGAGATGACAAGTAAACTGTGTGATAAATTGCTAAATGGCAAAGATCAGCATCGTGACATTGCAAGCATTGCGTTAAAGACAATCATTTCTGAAGTGACAACTTCATCTCTTGCTCAATCTATTCTTATTACTCTATCATCGCAGTTGATAAAAGGAGTGACTGTTCCGGTGAGGTTCTATAGACAATGCATGGTTGCAGCCCTTTGAAAATTATTTTTCCATATCCTAAAATTAATTTCTCTTGTTCTTTTCATCTCAGGGAATGAGCACAGAGATAAAATGTGAATGTCTTGATATATTGTCCGAGGTCCTCCATAAATTTGGAAATTTGATGGCAACTGATCATGAGGTGCTCTTGAATGCACTTTTGTCACAATTGAATTCCAGTCCAGCCAGCTTGAGAAAGAAGACAGTTGCATGTATTGGTATGGTCTGTTCCCCTTCTTTTGAGTCATTTTTGTGATCACGGGTTCATTATTTGTCTTAACTTGTACTTGCATAAAATTCCACTAGGAGGGCATTTAAACATAGAATCAACTAAGAAACTGACTTTCAACCGTTTCTTGATTCTCTGTGGTAGGCTTTATCTTAACTTAATAATGGTGGAATGGTCTTTGCCAAACTGCTTATACGAAGTGCATGATACCTCTGATCTCTCTTTCACCACTTGGAAGTTACAATCTTTTTGATAAATTTGGAATGCCTATTTCGGTCCAAATTAAGCGAAAGATTAAATGATGCACTAAAAGTTAGAGACTTAGTTAAACAAGTTCTTTGGCTTTCAGCTTCTTTGGCTTCGAGCTTGTCGGATGATTTATTGACAAAAGCAACAGATAAAGTGGTTCAAAACTTGAGAAGTAAGGGTGTAAAACCTGAAATGACCCGTACAAATATTCAAATGATTGGTGCTTTAAGGTAAGTAGTGCTCCATGTATTTGCTAAATGGTGCTTTTATTATCATCTTTCTTGTGCTTGCTTATGCAGTAGAAACTAAACATTGAAGAATAATTGGTTAAATTTTGTTTCAAGTTTTCAGTACCTCCAATTTTATTACTGGTGGATGCCATTTTTGTGGTAGAAAATGGACATTAAGAGCTTTAATGGTCTAGATTTAAAAAACGTGGGCCATATTTACTTGTTCTTGAGAATTGATTCTATGACTTTTGATGATTTTGTGTTTTAGCCGTGCCGTGGGATATCGATTCGGGCCCCATCTTGGAGACACTGTGCCAGTGCTAATTAATTACTGCACAAGTGCATCGGATAATGATGAGGAGCTTCGTGAATATAGCTTGCAGGTGTCCTACTCCTAAATGCCCTTCTCATCCCTTTGTTTCTTTTCGCAGTTAGAATTCTTTTCATTGTGTTATGATCATTCCTTATCTGCTCATCTGATAATGTTTTGCTGTAGGCTCTAGAAAGTTTTCTACTTAGATGTCCCCGGGATATTGTTTCGTACTGTGATCAAATTCTCCGTATTACTCTGGAATACCTAAGTTATGATCCAAATTTTACTGATACTATGGAGGAAGATACTGATGATGAGAGTCACGAGGAAGAGGAAGATGAGTATGTTTCTCATAGTGCAAGAGTCAATACATATCTGATGGGCTTGACATAATGTTCACTCAACCCATATCTTTCTTGTTTTCTAGTGAGAGTGCGAATGAGTACACTGACGATGAAGATGTGAGCTGGAAAGTTCGGCGAGCAGCAGCTAAATGCTTAGCTGCCCTAATTGTTTCTCGACCTGAGTTCCTTTCTAAGCTATATGAGGAGGTACTGTTGCATTAATGTGCAATAATCGTGTTTGTGTTACTTGTCTTGGGGTTTTGGTTGACTTGTTTAGTTTGAATTTGCAGTTGATCTTTTATATGGGTTATTACATATGCACTGTTTATTATCTTTCACATGCAATATCTTTATTCAAAATTGTGTTGTGATTTGTTGCCCAAGATCTTTTGCTTCTTACAATCCTTGCGTACCATATCCTGATGTGTCTTCTCAATAATTCTTACTATGTGCAGGCTTGCCCTAAATTGATTGATAGATTCAAAGAAAGGGAAGAGAATGTCAAGGTATGCTTTCTTCTGTTTGCTTCAGTAATTGAGATGCATTCATCAATTTGATTATTTGATATCTGATTCTGATGCAGATGGATGTGTTTAATACATTTATTGAGCTGCTGCGTCAAACTGGAAATGTTAGGGAAGGACAGATTGACATAGATGAATCAAGGTAGGCTCTGTTATATTTTGAATGTGAAATTTGTCCATTTCTACACATGGTTGGGAAATTAACTTTAAGGCTTATCAAACTTGCTTGTAAGTGAAATACAAGTTCTTTTTGTCTTCTTTTACTCGAGACCTATTTACTGTTGTCTTCTACATGGGATGTTTTCTGACTCTGTCTTTTAAGACCAAGAGATTGGTATGATGAAACTCGTTTCTGCTTGTAAAGAAAGAAGGATGGGCGAATATGCTGACAAGAATGCAAGAGGAGGATGTTCTCTTACATCCTTTCTTTCTTCTTACCAGCTATCTTTAGTTACTTCGTTCGAAGTGATTTCTTTTCTTCTTTAAATTCTCCTGTCTTCCTTCATAGGTTTGGTTATTATAACTATCCTTGGTAGAGAACATTCCATTGTAGCGGGCACATTGATGATTCAAAGTTCAGTGCCTTGCAAATAGTCTTGTGTATGAATGAAGATAATATGGCCTGTTTAGTTATGAAAATTTGGGGTTTGTAAGGAGGTTTTTTCTTATAAAAGGAAGAATGGAGTTCGTGTTGAAAAGCCAAGTTTCTCATTTTCTCGTCTTTACTAAAATGTAAGGAAATGTCCTTTGTTTTTTTTGGCACAAAGAACGAAACTACAAAAGATAGAAAAGAAATTGCAAGGTTGATCCATAGTACATGGTCCCTAAGTATATCTATGTATTCTGACTTCAAATAAATGATATATTGGCAGTCCAAGATGGCTCCTGAAGCAGGAAGTAGCAAAGATTGTTAAATCTATAAATAGACAGTTGCGAGAGAAGTCTATCAAGACAAAGGTAAGAATTCATCATATCCATTGTGGTTTACTGGTCTAACTGCATCCTTAGCTTACAAATTCCATTGCCTACAGGTTGGTGCATTTTCCGTTTTGAAGGAACTTGTGGTTGTCTTGCCAGATTGCCTAGCAGAGCACATTGGCTCTCTTATTCCAGGAATTGAAAAAGCATTAAACGTGGGTTCATTTTCTATTTCAACTTTACATTTGCCTACTAGCCATAGCCTTACAGCCCCTTCTTTATTTCTCCAACCTTTTTTCCTCTGATTTTTCCAGGAGAAGTCTTCAACATCAAATCTGAAGATTGAAGCTCTCATATTTACAAGATTGGTATTAGCTTCACATTCACCTTCAGTGTTTCACCCGTACATTGAGGTAACATATGTTTCCTGCTTCTTAATTCTTTTCATACTTCATTACTTTGATAGATTGCCAGAAAGAGTATTTTCAATCCTTGTGCTGCTAGTATTGTTTGCTTGTGCAATACCCTATGACCCATTGATTATGATTCCTAATCTTGATATACCAAAAATCTTGTTGTGCTACTCAAGCAAATGAACAGGAGCATGAGGCTTATGATAACTACATGCTTTTCTTTTTTAGTTTTAGTTTTATTTTGTTTTTCATTTAGTATTCTCAAGTGCTTCTAATGCAGGCTCTCTTGAGCCCAGTATTATCTGCTGTTGGTGAGCGTTACTATAAAGTCACAGCAGAGGCATTAAGAGTATGTGGAGAACTTGTTCGTGTTATACGACCAAACATTCAGGTCAGATAGTTTTTTTTTCTTTTTTTATGTAGGCATAGAGTTTACAAGGCAGTTCTCTGACGACTACATTGGTGTTCGATTGTAGGATTTTGCTTTTGATTTCAGACCTTTTGTTCATCCACTATACAATGCCATAATGTCACGCTTGACAAACCAGGATCAGGACCAGGTTGCTCTAATGTTGAATTTTTTTTATTTGCAGTATTTTGCTGTCCTTTAATGAATGATATTGAATTTTGAGTGTTCTTTTTTTCCCTTTTAGGAGGTTAAGGAGTGTGCTATTTCCTGTATGGGGCGTGTCATTTCAAAATTCGGTGATAACCTTAGAACAGAACTACCTTCATGCCTCCCTGTACTTGTGGACCGGATGGGAAATGAAATAACACGACTTACTGCAGTGAAAGTTAGTTTTGCTTTACAACTTTTTATTGTTGTTCTTGTTTATAAGATGTTTTTGTAGATGCAGCAGTGTGCATAAACTTGTCATGGTGTTATCACCTAATAGTTTTCATCTAAAATTATTAGAATAATTTATTGTTCATTAATTAACTCCATTAATTTCTGAATCCAGTCTTTTGCTGTGATTGCTACTTCTCCTCTGCATGTGGATCTATCGTCTGTGTTGGAGCATGTGGTCAGGGAGTTGACTGCATTTCTGCGCAAGGTAGTAAGTTCATTAAGTTGAATTAGTGAATTGTACATAGAATAACCCTTTTGATAAATTAAATATGGCTTTTGAACTATGCTTGCTTCCTTCAAACAGGCTAATCGAGCTTTAAGACAGGCAACATTAGGGACATTGAATTCCCTAATTGAAGCTTATGGCGATCAAATTGGTTCATCTGCTTATGAAATTATTATTGTGGAACTGTCAACTCTGATAAGGTTTTCTTGTTTGGCAGTTTCTGATACTATTTGTAATTGGCAATGTTTTCTGGATATATGTTTATATTCTGAATGCTGATTGTCTTTACCCTTTCGTCAGTGATTCAGACTTGCATATGACAGCTCTTGCCCTGGAACTGTGTTGCACCTTGATGGCAGATACGAGGTCAAGCCCTTGCATCAGCTTGGCTGTTCGAAATAAAGTTCTTCCTCAAGCGTTAACACTAACAAAAAGCTCACTGCTACAGGGTCAAGCCCTTTTGGTACTTCCTGCACCTCTAGTGATGATTATATCCTAATTATCTTAAGTTTGAAATGAAGTTTGGTTCTTAATATGTTCTGTTTCATATGTCAGGCTTTACGAAACTTTTTTGCTGCCTTAGTTTATTCTGCGAATACAAGTTTTGACACTTTGCTGGATTCCCTTCTTTCAAGTGCCAAACCATCCTCGCAGGCAGGTGGTGTTGCAAAACAGGCATTACATTCAATAGCCCAATGCGTGGCTGTTATTTGCCTGGCTGCAGGTGATCAGAAATGTTCAATTACAGTGAATATGCTCACTGAGATTTTAAAAGACGACAGCAGTATCAATTCAGTAAGCTTCCATCCATTGTAAAATTTACTCGTAATTATTTGTGACACCTATATCCATATATAGACTGCGCTCTCTCTTTCTCTCTCACACACACACATACACACCCCACCCCACCCCCCTCTCCTCCTGTTTGTTTTTCTCCATTATAATGGCCTTTGTGTCTGTTTTAATCTCTGTGTTTTAGGTCAAGCAGCACCTTGCTTTGTTATGCCTGGGGGAGATTGGGAGAAGGAAAGATCTTAGTTTGCATGCAAATATTGAGGCTATTATCATTGAATCCTTTCAATCTCCATTTGAAGAAATAAAGTCTGCAGCTTCTTATGCTCTCGGAAATATTGCTGTTGGCAATTTGTCAAAGTATCTGCCTTTTATATTGGACCAGATTGATAATCAGCAGAAGAAACAATATCTCTTGCTCCATTCTCTTAAGGAGGTAAATTTTCTAGAACAGGAATTTATCATGAGACAACTGTTATTTGTTTGAACTGCTGACATTCTTGTCACACAGGTCATTGTAAGGAAGTCTGTAGATAAAGCAGAGTTCCAGGATTCTAGTGTCGAGAAGATACTAAAACTGCTATTTAACCACAGTGAGAGCGAGGAAGAGGGTGTTCGAAATGTTGTAGCTGAGTGCCTGGGTAAAATTGCACTTATTGAACCTGCAAAGCTCGTTCCTGCATTAAAGGTTTCTGACCTGCAACAATAAAATGGCAATTCTTTAATTTTTCTTCGAATCTATGGTTGATTGGCATGCAACTGCTTTTTGTGGATTTTGAATTTCTTGCAGGTGAGAACCACCAACCCAGCTGCATTTACCAGAGCAACAGTGGTTATTGCTGTAAAATACTCTATAGTTGATCGACCAGAGAAGATAGATGAGATTATATATCCTGAGGTTGCAACGTTTCTTATGCTTATCAAGGATAATGATCGTGTAAGTAGAGATTCGTTTTATCCATTCCCTTTGATATTAAGTGGAATGAGCCTTAAAACCAAATGCTTGAATTTGGATTGCAGCATGTGAGGCGTGCAGCTGTGTTGGCCTTGAGTACATTCGCACACAATAAGCCTAACCTTATTAAGGGACTTCTTCCAGAATTATTGCCACTTCTCTATGATCAAACAATTGTTAAGGTGACTTGGAATTTGGAGTAATTAGGCTGATTACTGTTCTCAAAGCTTTTCCCATGTTCTTCAAATATGGTTGGTGCAGTGCCTTATTGCACTCATTATTAGTTATTGACTAATAATGCTTGAGATGTTTTATTAGAATCTGCTTATATTACAAGCTTGAGAACTCTTTTGTTCATGTCATGTTCTTCGTTCGTACTTATTTATCTAAATACTTTAATGAATTATAATTTCCATTTTAACCAAATCCTATTACGCTATGACTTTATCTTGAATCATGATGTTTTGGCTCATTTGTCCCTGATTCTCTTTTGTTTGATGAAGTCTGGTGTAGATTAGTAAGGTTTTATTGCTCAACATTATCTAAAGTATCTGATGATGTGCATTACTGAATTCCTTGTGTTCTTTTTTAGATTTGTCAAACTTTATTTGTCTAACCTGACTTCACTAGAGATTTAATCTCTTGCAATTTGGATGTTATGCAATTGCTATTCGTGACATTTCTGCTTACTGAACTACTATATTTATGCTGGCGGCGATACTAGTTTTCTTTATGCAATTAGGATTTGTTTATCACTGGCCTATTTGCTGATTTTAAATGCTTGGCTTCTGTAGAAAGAATTGATACGAACTGTTGATCTTGGGCCCTTTAAGCATATTGTGGATGATGGACTTGAGTTGAGGAAAGCAGCATTTGAATGTGTGGACACATTACTGGATAGTTGTCTTGATCAATTGAACCCATCATCTTTCATTGTTCCTTATCTCAAGTCTGGCTTAGATGGTAAGCCTTTTGACATCTTATTCTATCTCTTATTCCCTTCACTCGCAAAAGTCAATGTCTGACCCACTTTCCTTTTTTTCTCTTCCTTTTTCATGGTTCCAGATCATTATGATGTTAAAATGCCCTGCCATCTTATCCTCTCTAAACTAGCAGATAAATGTCCGTCTGCTGTGCTGGCAGGTCAGTACACTGATTAGTTTCACACTGTTGAGATTCCTATGTATCGGAGATTTATGAGTGATTTGTCGTTGTAACCAACAGTGTTAGACTCACTGGTGGACCCTCTCCAAAAAACTATAAACTTTAAGCCAAAGCAAGATGCTGTCAAGCAAGAAGTAGATCGTAATGAGGACATGATTCGCAGCGCTCTTCGAGCAATTGCAGCCTTGAATCGTATCAGGTTTGCATTTTGCTTAATAGTAAAATGTGTCTGATTACCTGTTGTCGAATGGAACAAAACAGTTGCATGTTGAATAGCATACATAGAAATTAGGTCAAAAGCACGTGGGAATGCACAGAAACTCTACATCTCAAAGCAGCAGATACATTAGCTCGTCTTTTTAAGTATTAGAAAAAGAGATGTCCGTACTTTGGATGCTCAAATCATTATTTTCTATTATGCAGTGGAGCGGATTGCTGCCATAAATTCAAGAACCTTATGAATGAGATTTCAAAGTCAGTAACACTATCGGACAAATATTATTCCATCCGAAACGAGTAACGGACAAGCCTATGGCTGTTGGATTGTTAAATGGAATGGATTCAATATCAGATGAGAGAGATCTTGTTGCCCGTGCCCACAGTATTCGATGTTTCTGGAAAAAAGAAAGTGATGCAAATGTAAAGTTACAAGTATTGATGTAAAATGGGGAGTTTGAAGAATATTACTGACTTGAGGGGAAAAGATAATGCGGTTGTCTAACCATTAATATGGGAAACATTTTTGGCCTTGGTTTATTGTGTGCACAGGGTCACTGGTCTGGTCCCAGAATCATCCTCCTTAGGTGCTGCTGTGCAATACATTTGCAGGCGAAAAGATTTCATGGACAAAATGTGCCAGCCTTACCTTTCTTTATATGTAACGTTCCAGACATTGTTGTGTTCATCTGATTTTGCAATTTCTTTATTTTATAATGGTGAAACTCAGCAATCGATATCTGCTATGTATCTATTTTGCATTTTCGCCCCAGGAAGTATATATCTGAATCTCTGTTAAGGTTTTGTTCTAACAGCTGCAAGGGCAAGACCAAGCCAGTACTTACTGGACTGATCAGGCTTGTGCAGTTTGTCACTGATTTCAGTTTAGTCTGGTTTTTCAAATATTAGTTCCAGTATGATAAATATTCATATTTATTAGCTTAAGGTTTTTATTACTTTATTATATGATTTATTATGTTGGGCATAGAAAGAGGCATTCCTCTATTTTTTTTTAATTTGACGTTATTTTAATTATATTATTAAAGATATGCAATTTTAATCGATAATTTTTAGTTTATTATCTCAATTAAATTTTAGTTTATTTGAATTGAAGTTTGTAAATTTTTAATAAAAATTATTATAATTTTTATGTTGATTGAATTTTAAATTATTTAACTAATAATTTTTAACTTATTAAATAAGTTTATTATCTTACTCTATCTTAATTAAAATTTAAATTATCTTTTGAACAATTTTTTTCAAATCTCTTATATATTTTTATTTTTTTTAATTATTATATAAAGTTTTGGTAAACACCCAATTAGCGATGCTTTTATTGAGTTGTTGTTACGGGAAGGAAAAAGAAAAGAATTATTTAAAAAAATTAAATAAAAATATCTATTAATACTCAAAATTATGAATAATATTACAACCAATAAAATAAAAGTCATTATCTGATATGGAAAGTTCCTTTTAGATGCAAACTTATTCTTCTGGTAATTGTTACATATGCATGAATGTTTGCTTGTCCATGATCTGCAGAGACACCCACTACCACCACAACCGCCGCCGCCGCCACCAACACAAGTGTTGAACCTCTGGTTTAATCGACATTGCTTCTACTGTCTACGCTAAAACATGGACAGAAGCAACTAATTAGATAGTAGAAAATCCCTTTCCCGCCGGATGATCTTGATTTCCGTCCCACGGCCACCGGCACACCGTAAACTGGGGTCGGTGGCAAATGCTGCTGGTACGATGTTGTCCCGTACAGGGGAGTTGTTTCACTAACGATTTCATCCCCAGTTTCATTTGGTGAATAGCCTGCTGATTCTGGGACGTAGTGCTGACCATCATCAACCCCATTCCGATCCCAAGTGGGGTCATCGGACTGATCCTGCTCAAGCCATGGTGGGAGAGGTGGAGCTGAGGGACGAGGAGCGGAGGTTGTAGAGTAGAAGCAGTGGTCGGAGTAATGGCGATGGAATGTTGTCGTTGTTGTTGGAGGAGGAGGAGGAGGAAGAGGAAGACGATGGTATCTGAACATTGCATCATGGTCATGGTGAGGGTAGTGAGTCTTCTTTCGTAGCTTCTTTCTTCGCCAAAACCTCTTGAGCTTCTTCGCTGCCTTAAACATTTGGAAATGGAGGATATGCCAAGAGTGAAGCAGAAGTTTTGACGGTTAAAGGCTCATAAAAAGCTCTACTAGTACCAACAAAAACGCTTACTTTTCAAACCTTGTGACCGTTACATGTCCATCCGTTTCTTTACAGGAATTGATTGGGAGGAGCTGGTGCCAAAGATTGCATCTTTTTTAAAAATTGGCTTCTTTTTACAATTTGACTCGAAATCTGGTCAGATTTCAAATTAAAAATTGGGTGTCAAACCTGCTTGGATGTAGTTCAAGTTAGACCCTGAACCCAAAATCCTAAGAATACTTGGACCAAACCCGAACAAATCTTGTTGAGTGTTTTGATAATCTCAAAACTATCAATTAATGGAAAGATTCTTTGAGAGTTGTTTGATCCTTTTCAGTACCATTTGTGGACAGAAGACAGTGGACAGCAAAATGAAAAAAGAAGACAGGCGAACTGGAGACATAGAGCCTGTCTTGAGTTCCCAAGAGGTCTTGGTGGAATGGACAAACTTTTTCATACCTATATATCAAATTCGAACAAACAAGCACTAACAAGGTTACAAATATGAAATATCTGTCACAAATATCTTACAAGGTAACAAATCCATCCCTCTATTTCATTGTTTTTGGTTCTAATGATAGAAGTCCCATTCTCTACATTTCGACATGTTCAGTACAATTCGTACCAATGCCAGCAGACTTACCACAGCTTGTTTCGAAAGCTGTTCTGGCTCTTGCCCCAGACGACCATATAAACAAGAAAAACTTTGGGGTTTTTCTCTCTGCCACTCCCATTTGGCAACTCTTTACAAACATTCATTGTAAACTGAAAGAGGGCGGTATCAGCATCCAGACCCGACGATAGACGAACGGTCCTCCATGTTCATCACTCCATCAACGCCAGCGTTGGTTGTTTTGATGTCTTCACTGCCCAGAAGTTTGATCTTTGGTGACAACCGCTTCACTTCCTCTGATGTGTAAATATAAATCTTCCTAACCATGCTGCAGAACTCACTGCAATTAAACGGAAAATATGAAGAGCAAGACGAAACAGGAGCAGAGACAGACAATATAGAAAGATCAAAGATTCATTTACTACAACTTTTATAAGCACAAAATGAGGACAAAAAGAAGGAAAAAATCAATGATGATAACCAAAACTTACTGCCATGGATCATCTCCAACCATCATCATGTCATCTTCATCATCGGTATAAACAACCTGCCATTTCTTGGTTGATCCACAGAGTTCGCCATCAATATCAAACATCTCATCCAGTTTCTTCAGGAGGTCCTCGTAACAATCGAATCGCGTCAAATCCACCGCCCTCCCAACAGCAATCCCTTGCATGTGAACCTAGAACAAAGATGCAAACTAATCAAATATTTAAATGGGAGAACAAAAACAGAAGAGAATCTTACAACAATCACTCGTATTAGTTCCTTTTAGTTAATACTTAATAACAACATGATGAAAAGGAGAGTGCGCTAATGTTGGTCACCGAGAGGGAAAAAGAAAAGAAAACACCAATGATAGAAAGTTTAAAATTTTTCTGTATAATGGTAAATTCTGCAGATATACATGGGCCAAAGGGGAATGACCTTAGTGCAACTCCTGATTTGCTTGCTCTGCAGCTCCTGGGGAGACCTTAGGGAAGATTTCTCAGGTTCACAACTTACTGAAGGAATTTCAGACTGATTAACATGGGATGGCTCAGAATGTTGGTCCGACTCTGTATTTAGGCAGAGAACTGAGCAATTATCTTTTAATCTACCAGATACATTATCCGCAATCATATTCCCATCTGCATTGGAGTTATCAACAAGATGAATTCCAAACAACATTGGTCCAGAGTTCCTAGTGCCTTGTCTACTTTCCCCAGGATCTCTGCCAACTGGAGCAAATGGCTCCGTAACACTTTCCATTGGGTTAGACCAGAACATTGAGTTTGCAGAAACACCAGCCAGTTGGCTACTGCCACTGAAGTCAATAGCGCTAGCCTTTGTAGCAGCAACTAGAGAGGGTGACTGATGCAGGTCTTCTCTACGTTGTGAGTTGACGTATAAGAAAGTGGGAGAGTTAACTGCAGGCTTCCACGTACCTAATGGACAGAGTAACAGATAATTTAGTTTAGGAATAAGGGAACATTATGCTCAGGAACAAATTAAGTGGCAGAAAAAAAGCTGATAAAATGTAAAAGAAAATTGAAAGAATTAAAACATCTTTGCTTAGTTGTTCGGATTGAATGAAACTAATGGAACCAAAATGCAAGGAAGATAAAATATTTAGTAAACAACAGCTCATCACTACATTTAGGAAAATATTTAGTAAACAACCCGTTTGGTGTCAAATTAGTGTTCCAACTTCCCCCCCCAACTTAGTAAGCAATGTTTCGGATAGGTCAAACGGTATACTTTCTTCTAACTCTCTCTCTCTGGCTTCCAAACGGAAGGAAATGATATCATTTTCAATTCTCCATCCTTTGAATTTCTTTCATCCAACTTCCATTCAAAGCAAGCATACTGTAAGGATAGATATAAATACCAAGGGCAGAAAAATCAGGTGCTGGTGGCAAAACAGGTAATCGTGCCCTTTTGCTCCTTGGCACAGGTTGCGGATTTGATGGTGTGTTTACAATAAGTGGTTCCAGTTCCCAAGGTGATACCCTTTCTGGGCGCAAGATGGATGAAGGTTCGTCCCATTGAACCTGTAAAAATATATAATATCAAAATAAGAGCAAACAATAAAGATACTATTTCCAACATAAGGATTGGAAGGACCAATATCTTTACTCAAGAAAATGAAGATGATGTCACCAATATTGAAGAAAGGCAAAGCTAGGGTCGAGCTAGACACTCTGAAACTAATCAACATCATACTAGAATATGAATTACAATGATGAACCAAACGGGTTGCCAACCTTCAATGATCTCCACTCAGAATTAGTCCATCCTGATGACATATTATCTCCAACACCAACAATTGTACCACTAAACCTGTAGTGTGGTGAAGAATGATTATCCAAACCTATCAATAACTTGAGCAAATCCAGTATAAGATAATATACCTTCTTTCAGGAACTTCTTCACCCTCAAATCTCATCTTAAATCTCATCCCAACAGAGAGCTTAGGGTTCAGAGATTCAAGATACCTGTTAACGCTCACAATGAACTCAGATCGACTAGTTCTGCATATGTATATAATCAGCGGAGTTATGAGTCCCCTTGATAATCTTACACAAGTCAGCAGCATTATGAATCCAAAGACTAATAAGTAAGCTATGGAGCAAGTGGAATATTGGTGTTAATTCCATAAGGAATTAGCCATACTCAGCCCCACAAACTAAAAATCAAATATGGTGTACACTTTCAGGAATGTGTCACGGGGAAGAATGAAACGATCTTAAATTTGAACATATATACTGTGCTTGCGAGTCCCAGACATAAATCATTTCATCAAGTAACAGTCATACATGTAATGCTTTAAAACATGAGGAAAAGAATCTTCTATAACATTGCTGTTAAACAAGAAACTGGTGACGAATAAAATTGGTTTCCACCATCCCATAAATATTACTAAAACCTTAAACATATTAAGGAATGTCCTCAAAGAAACCATACCAATATATCATTAAATCTCATGGGTGATTATCTCAGAGACTTAGTATTAATATAAAAAAGATTACATACATTCCTAATTAAAAATATAGATCTGAAGAAATATGTATTTCACCTTATAAATAGGAATTTATTATAGTATGTAACATAAAGTCCCTATAAAAGACGCACCCCTAATGGTTTTGTGTCCATGGACATAAGATTTACAGCTGAACCACATAAAACCTTGTATAAAATCTCTCTCCAAACTTCTCTCTATTTTCAATTTCAACAATCAACTTTCATAAGTAGCATATTACTTCATAAAAAAAGAATAAAATACACTTCTAGGAAAAGAAAGACACAAATAGCATGCTCTCATTCTGTTAGACAAATGAAAAGGAAAAGAAAAGAAGACAATGAGATACAACAGGGTGCAAACTTCAGCAATGTTAATCACGTAGTAAAAGTTAAATGACAATAAACAAGAGAATTTATAGTCCTTGAAACCTTGGCTTATAGAATACAGAAAAAAGAGTTCCAGTCGCGATGGCATGAGAAGCCGTAGCAAGTACACCAAGATGCATACTTTGACTAGATATTACAGAAGATGGCATATTTGTTTGCTGTCTCATGAGCCTCCTCACTCCAACACGAAGTTCTCCACTTTCTCCCCTGAAATTAATTATAAAAGCTCTTAAAAGGCAGTATTTTGTGCGTGTGTCTTCATCTTCATGTCTTTCTGTTTCAAGGAGAAGTTGATAACAGATCCTTCCCACTAAAATTCTTATTAGTCCAACTCATGAATTTTTCATTTTCAATCCCCTTTACCGAAACTCTTATTTCATAATCTTTTGTGATAAGTGAATAGGAAGGATTGAATTCAACCCACATAGTGGCAAATAGGATAAGATGCAATAATATTTAAGAATACTAATCAATAATATAGAAAAGGAATTTGCCTTAGGAAGATGAATGCATCGCCTGCAACCAACTTCTTAGAGCTAACAAAGACACTCCACCCAGTTGTAAGCAAGTGACGCCTAGGTTGGCCTGTGATTAAAAATGTGTTAAATAACTTTCCGCATCTAACCAGTAAAAGATAATGAAGCATATAACCACTGGACTGACCCCCCTTTTCCAATTCATTCACATAATAAATTAACCAGAAGAATGGTATCCTTGTAGCTATGTTACAAAATGTAATGTTGGTATCAGAGTTTCACACGATATGTTAGATCATTTTATGCCCAACAAATAATCTCTTCCCAGAAGTTTGGATCCTTACTCAAAAGATATGGAACATAACTTTCTGAGAATGCTTAAGACTGGATAGGTCAAGATGATTTAACCCAAATCATGTGTATGATCACACACTACAAAATCACGGTAGAGTAAAATTCCTATACAAGTTAAAGCACCTACAGCATACTATAGGCCCCAAGATCCTCATTAATTTTTTATTTTGGTTTTGAACACCTATTGCATACGTTATGGCAGAAGAAATGAAGCTACCAGAAGTTTCAATCAGTATGAATATTTAAAGACAACTAATATATTGCACATGAAAAGGATACCTAGTACATTGTGCCACATAAATGGAGCGAAGAAGACAATCAGGCGCTCTAGATGAGTAAACATTACTACTAGCATACTTCACTAGGACGTTAACAACGAATCATATTTAAGTGTAGACACCATTGCTAACCTCGAAAAATGTGTCGAAAGTGCCATTGATTGCCATGCAAATCAGTTGCCACCAACTCCTGCCAAGGTGGCTGCTGGGACATATCCTGAACAAAAGGAAAATGTAAGACAGTCACTCAACCAGAAAGAAGTGGTAGTAATAGGATAGAATTGATGAATAAAAATCTGTGCTAACCAGTGGAGGCAGACAGTCATCTGCATGCCTTCGAAGAACAGAGAAACCACCATGGGTGCTTGTATCCGATGCAGTAAGTGTCTTACAAAAAGAATGGACTGTACATCTTTCAAGTTCTGGGAGGGGAGGATCAGGGCTGGTAACCTCACTTTGCTGATCCATATAGGTAGATGATAAAAAGGAAGACATAAGGTACAAATATAAAATAAATACAGATACGTAAGGCACAATAGATTGTTCCAAAAAGAAAGATAGCTTACAGCAGGTTCAGGAAGTAGAGTTATTTGTGCATAAACTTCATCTGTTTCAGGTTCAGCCTACAATCCAATTTGAATAACACCAAAGCAAAATATAAGTACCAAAAAGTACATTTGAAAGAAAAAAGCAATTTCTCACTATGGAATAAGATGGCTTGAATCAGAATCAAAAGCATTGTGGTACTCACCCTTCGCTGAACATTGACTACTTTGCACAGAATTTTTGATGGCAGATTGAAGGAGGGAATTTGCTGCTCTGAACCCTGATGCATTGAAGCTTCAAGCTACATGAAAGTGATAGGGTTTTATCAGTGAGAAAATAGAAATTGCCACTAGCTAACAATATTCAAAGGAGTAACATTCAAGGATCTCAGCCTACATTCAAGAGTAACTTTTTACAAATAATCAGCTAAGAGTCATATAAAGTTATTGGTCTAATTCATCAAGGATTACCTGCTCCATGTGACCTTGAGGAAAATAATAAACTCGCTCCCCTTCACGAGGAAGGGTAACAAGAGGTCCAGCACATGCATGCCATAGCTCTTTGTACAAAGCATCATTGCAACCCCCTATTGACAAAAGCCACAAAGTTAGTTTTCCATGACCACAAATGGAAAGAATAAAAAAGAACCAAAAAATGGATGTCTTGCATCACTGTAGAATACGCTAAGCCATATAAGAAAGTCATTATAAGACAGGAGATAAAGCCTATTACACAATGACAGATAACTGGGTGGGTAGGGAACACATTAATGACTAAACTTTCCACTGCCTTCCTCTCAGGAAGAATAAACTCTTTCATGACCATATCATTGATGGCATGAAACTTCCATATTATAATGCTTAACTTGAGGATCACCCTGTGAAGCTTAAAGGTAAAAAGAATTAAGGAGAGGTGAAGAGCCACAAAAAAATTTCTTTACGTGTGCACAAAGTAAACTAGGAGGCCTTAGTGCCTTACAGGAGATGCTTGAATCTTTATGAAGTGCTATAAAATACTATGACAAAGTTCAAAAGGAACACCCATAGAAGTCAAAATCTCAGATTGGTTGAACAACAAGAGAAAATTTTGACAAATGCTACAGTATCCTCATCTAATAAAAACAAGTGATGCTTTTAGAATCTCTCAAAACTTTCTCGGTATTAAACACAACCAATCTAGCTATGAAGCAAAACAAGATACAAGCATTGCATAAGGTAAGCATGAATGCTCAAAATAGGTTTCTATACTTAATTCAGGTTCATAAATCCTTAGTGAATTGTCAATGTAAGTTAATTCTTCCATTACAAGATGTGGGTAAAACATGAAAAATGAATACGACCCCCTAAGTACGAAGTACCAACAAATTCACCAGCCTTCTTATTGATGGCTAAAAGGAAACTAATAAATAGACAATCTCTATAATATGAACTGAAAAAGGTGGCACAAAAGAATTCCCTATCCAAATAGTTTATACCATAGCTTTACTCTGAGTCCTCTGTTTTCAGCACTGTTTATGAAGATATTAATTAAACACATCCAAGCCTATATTCCAAGGTGCACCATTCCATGAGGGCACACCCAATGCTGAGATATATTACTAGTTGGTATGATGGAGAACCATTCTTGCAATTTTTTGAATAATAAGAAGAAAACTGAACACATGAACTCCAATTCTATCAATGTTGGGGATAGGATGTACCAATGGTTAACTTGGACAGAGACAAGGTAGTCAAACAATAATCCATTTCAAGCACGTCTACTTAATGATGTGAAAAGATTAGAATCTTAGAGTAGGTTGAGAACCGGTGGCTAAGTCATTGAAACAGAGAAGCACATTTCACAAACTCAACCGAGTAGATGAAAAAATTTCAACAGAAACAAAGATTACATCAGTTAGGTGTATGGTAGTAGATATTCGAAAATCAACTGAAAAGAATGAGTATTAAAATTGCTAAATAGAAATTGCAGAACCATGTGCTAAGCATTAGCTTCTACTAGAAATTATTTTACAGAGAGCTGTTTAAAATGGTCAATTCAAATAGCGTGCGGGCCAATTTATGGAACCGTAAGGAACGAAAGGGCATATCCACATAGAGGTGAGAAAAGGTAGTAAAGCAACATGGAGTAGAACGAGATGATCAACAAAAAACAATTATCTGTAGATTTTCTAATAGGTTGCTCAAAGTTCAGAGAGGTGGAATAACAAGACAAACTAAAACACTTCCAGATTACAACTTTGTTGTACCGACCGTTCAAATCCCAAGAGAATATCCCAACTAAGAAAGGCAAGTGAACCCAAAATACCAGTTCAACACTTCAACATCCTCTGAACAATTGTTAATTAAAATATGAAGTAACTGATACTACTGCGAACATATAAAGCATTTGGCCTGCTTCCGAACAGTCGTAATTCCAAACCTGCTAAAACATCAACTTCATGGAATACATTTCGTTTAAGAATAAACACATCGTCTACACTCTACATTGAGAGACAGTAATTCCATTCTACAGCTAGTTTCATGTAAGAGTTTAAATAAGCTAGTGCCCAATCAACCAGTCAATCGTCACCCTCGTAATGTGAAATAATCAAAGCAAAACCTAACCTGAATTGGGTTGTTCTCCAGAGGGATGACTCATAGGCGCGCAAATCATCAGAGAAACTACACGGAACCTTCAACCTCAAGGGCTAACAAGGCTAGTCAGGAGGAACCCTGCGTTAAAAATAGTTATTGTAGAGCAGTAATAAAGAGTACCAGCAATCAATAGTTCCACCAAACTAAAATAAACCCATTAATGGTAATGCATTTATTATCCCTTAAAAGTCAAGCCAGACGAATTCAGCATTGGCCAAATGAAAGGCCTCAATGACTGACCTTTGATGTAAATAATAAAGTTCTCTCTTTAGTCTTTACTCCTCCTCCCCCCACCCCCTCATCCCTCTCTCTCTTTCCCTCCCTCTCCTCCCTGGTTTTTGCATTAAATGAAGCATAAAAAAGCTAACAAAATTTCACCCCTTTCTACCTTTAACTCCCACGAAAGGACGCCGGACGTTGCACAAGTTCTAACATGCATTCAATTCTTAGTCAGCAGCGTAGAACACGTTTCACTCCCAAGTCCACAAGTATTAACCTTTAACGCATTAAAACTATTTTTTTTATTAAAGAACAAAAACTGAAGTTAAAGAAAAGGCTTTCTGTCTGGGAAGTTAAAGAAAAGGCTTTCTGTCTGGGTTGGGACTTGGGAGAAAATACCAAAGAACATAAACACGAAGCCAGAAATGCTAAGGGATCTGATCAAGAGAAGCTAGAAAAAACCCAATATAATTCCCATACTTTCCTTTACAATACCCACCAAACATTTCCTTCATTATCCACCATTTTTTACTCCAACAAAATAACACCACCTCAAGATCAACTACAACAAGCAAATCAGAGAAGAAACGATACCTATCCAACTGGTGCTTTAACCCCAAATCGGAGAGCTCGATCTAGTAGTAGAAAAGAGAGAGAACAATTTGCCTGGATCAAAAAGGGTATAGAAAGATATAAAGTGAGATGAAGAGTGAGTAAATCGTCAAATGTTTGGTCGAAGCCGACACAACTTAGCTTTGGCGCTCTATTCACCGCTCTGTCTGTCTGTCTCTTTTACATTGCTTCTCTTACACACACTCACCCATTTCTCTCTCCTTGGTCTTTTCTCCGTTTCTTTTCTTTTCTTTTTTTCTTTTTCTTTATTTATTATTATAAAGTAGAAAAATAATAATACTTGTCATCCCTTCAACCTCAAGTTGAGATGTGATATTTAAAAAGATGTAATAATATGTAATCTTTTTTTCTAATTACTATTCTAATTTAGTCGGACTAATTCTAAGCCTTTAAGACTTCACCCTAAGAGTCCTAGAGGAGGTAAATCTGAAACCTCAAGATCCCTCAAGTTTCTACGTAGCTTGTACACTTCTATACATAAGGAGTCGTCACATATTTGATTGGTCAATTGTTGATTGATCACTGGCCCTGTTCAGCATCAGGTTTTCAGCAACTCTCGGGTTCCTTAGTAACTTCAACTCCCACACTACCGCTGGAAGCCAGGTGTCAATAATTAATTCGATCAAGGAGATTCGTCCAGGAGACTAGAGGATCATCAACAGGGAAAATTTTCCATTTCCTCGTGACTCGAATTTAAGACTTCCTGTAAGAGTGGGTCTTAAGTGAGAAATTTATACCATTTAAGCTATTCCTCGATATCCTTTTTATTATTTAATAGGGAGATTGTTTTGGATAAATTTACGTGTAAAAAATAAGAATACTTAATAATAGATAAAATAAAAAGGGATAAATTACTTTAAATATATTATTTATTTTAATATCATAATATTAAATAAAAATGTTAATTAAATATTACAAATAACAATTCATTATAATTTTTTAGTTAATACAGAAATTTATTTTAGATTATATTTATAAAAAATTAAAAATGTTACATTTAGTTGATATGTTTTTATATATCTAAATAATTTTTTAAGTATTGTGTTTTTTATTGTGAAACAGTACCCTGAAATCCCAACAACTGTCCAATACAAGTTGGATTGTGTTTTAACCTTCTTGTGTGTTATGGATAATTAATAATTATTAGTTTTGCTTAATTTTTGTATTTATCATTACAATATATTATTTCTTGGTAATTGTTTGTCTCTTATGACAAGACACTAATGCCCCTACTTTTGTTCCTTTTTTTTGGGGCAAGTTGAACACGTTTTGGACCGCCAACCCTTCTGACACAAAACACTTAAATTATATATAAATTATTAAAAAAGATATATATATATATATATAGTTCTGAGCTTCTTAGGCTTAGTTTCCTAATGTAATGTTGCCCATTTGCTTGTTTATGTTATTTAAAAAGAATCAATGGAAAGAGCTTCTCAAAAAAAAAAAAAGTATTGTATTTATTAAATGATTAAATTAAAAGAAAATAACTTTACTTAATAATATTTGTTATTTAATAAAAATATATTAAATTATTGGAAATTAATTAACCCTAAATATTGTATTTATGAATCCTTCAAAACTATCATCACATTTATCATATGTGATCAAAATTTATTTAATGAAAAGATTAAGAAGACATACTTGTTGAGACCTAAGATCGTAATGTGAACATAAATGTCATGGAAGTCAATGTTACCATAATTAATCTAAAGTCTAGATAGATTTGAGGATCTTTAGGATGGATTAATTGTATAATCCTTTAAATATTGGAAATAATTGGAGCCAATTAATTATCTCTTATCATTTGAATATTTGTGCTTTTCTACAGATAAAGAGATGATATATTTCGTTATATTTTAGTCTTAAAATATATTTTATTTTTAAAAGTTACGTTATATTTTATTTTTGTTTATTATTTATTTATACATTTATTGTAATTTTATTTACATAGTTATTTAGCGTGTCATTTTTACTTTTTTTTAATACTTTTTAACCTGCATCACTCTTTTGTTGTCACATCTGCATGTGAGTCTACC
>JANIPN010000218.1:3737225-3764510 GCA_027478595.1 Erythroxylum anguifugum | reverse complement strand
TTATGTTTTATATAGTTTAAAATTATATAATAATTAATATATTGTACTTTGCATTGTGTTTAATATATTTTAAATAATTTATATATATATATAATTTTTATTACAAAATAAAATATAGTTTAAATAAAAAGTTTTTTATTTTATGTTGTAAAATAATTTACTGTATAAAGTTTTTTCAATTTTTTTTTTAAAATAATAGTTAATCAGTTAACTGATTTTTTAAAAAAGTTTTTCTTATAAAAAGATTTGCAAAAAAAAAAAAACTGTAATGATAAAAATGATAGTAGTATAAACCTAATCAAACATGTGCTTAAATTGAATACGTATCATCTATTAAAAAATTAATTAATTATTAATTTCGATAACTTTTTCCTTAAAAATTTATATAAAAAATACAACAACTATTATCTGCCGCGTAAAAATGTACAAAATAAAAAATAGAAAACAAATGATAATAAGATTGGCTGGTTCACTAGTCTTCTACGTGGCGTTCAATTTCAAGTTTCAATTTTTCTTGTACCATTCATCCGCAGAAAGAAGCAATCATCGGTGGAGAACTGAGGACAGCCCTCACCCTGTGCGTGTGTGGTGGCCCATGGCCACGGCAATGGCAACTCTGGGCTACTACTGCAAACCTTCTCCATTTCTTGGCCAAATCCCTTCTCACTTCGTGAGTCTATCTTTCTGCATGCACAATTTCTTCCATTTAAGTTTACAGAATCCAAGTTCTCTTCCAATATCACTTCATAATCAGTATCTGGTTTCTGGGTATGCGTTATTTGTGATTAAACTTGACTTAGTTGTACATTCCAAGCAATACCATGGCCGGCTATTTGGAGGTTTCAAGGAGGGAATTGCACATACGTTTCATGAATCTCAGTGACGCAGACCTGGCGAAATATATTAGAATTTGCATTCCTCTGTCTTTTTAAATGGGTTTTGGATATTTAAATACTAAAATGTCTTAAAATTTATGATACATCGCGGCAATAGGTGAACAAAAAGTCTTATTGTTAAAGTCGATGTCTTTCATAAGGGATGTGAAACATGGAATCTAGGGAATTTGCTGTTATTTTGGCTTCATTTTAGGAAAAGGAACAGGCTTTGCAAATTCTAATATGACTATAGTGCCTGGCCAGCAAAAACATTCCTTACACTTTTGTAATAACCAGGATCCGCCAAAATTGCTATTGATGAAATTTCTTAGAGGTAGTGGCCTTAAAAGTTTCTGCTGATGATCATGTCCTGAAATAACAAGCTAAGGGTTTTATAGACCACCATAACCAGGTGTAAATTCCCAATGATGAACATCAAACATGCAGTTCTTGAGTTGGTCCCTGGTTGAGGTGAACTTGCATAATATATGTGCATATGTGTCATATGTCTGTTCAATATATGTCAATACACTTGTTCCTAATGCTTGCTACGGTGAAGAGTCTTAGAAGTGATGTACATAAAACACACTAATGTTTTTGTTTCTGGTTAAAGCTTCAATTTGTTCCAGATACAGTGAGACCCTTTATCTTTCATGCCTATCTACTTTGACTGGTTGGCTTTTGTTGTAATCATTACTAAAATGATCAGAAGTTATACAATTATAAACTCCTAACCTAATTTATTACAGGGGAAATCCCAATCTAGACAAGATTTCCAGAGTGCGGCACAAGAATCTAAGATCAATGCACTGTTCTGGGGATCAAAAAAATCTGTGTATCCTGGAAAATTTGATTTTCAACTTGAGGATTTCACTTTAACAGGGTTAGGCTCAGAGGTGTTTGCATTTAAGGCCTTATAGTAATTATGATAATCTGGTATATGTGATTTCCTTGTGCTAATTACCTGATCTAGTTTATTGGTTTTGAATTCAGGGAACCTCAACAAACCAAACAATAGAAAGAAAAATATCAGTTTCAGTTATTTCTTCAATCTCTGATGTTCCATCTGACGAATGGGATGCCTGCAATTTGGACAGTACAGGCCCCGAAGAATATAATCCATTCCTTTCCCACGGTTTCCTTTCAAGCTTAGAAGAGTCTCGTTGTGCAGTGAAGGTTAACAAAATGTTGCTTCATACTGCACTTCAAATTTTGTCAATAGGTTCCAAGTGGTGATGATATTACTAGAAAACTATGGCTTGTTTTAATTAATCTAATCATTTTTTATGAAATTTGCCTACAGTAGTACTTCAAGCCATTCCCTTAGGCTTTTGGTTGCAGCATTGGGACGTGTATCGTTTAAAACATGATCTATTAGATACTTTGCCTAATGCGTATTTACTAATATCAAACTATTGCCAATTGTTATCCACCTACTTGTCTTTGAGTAGAGATACCTACAACATTCGCATTTTATTGACATTCCTTGTAAGCTTTTCATGAGCAGTAGAAAAAATGTTCCAATATATTTAGGAGGGGTGCATTTCTTCATATCTTTAGTGCTTTTATTTTTTGTTTTATCTAGATGGGAATCAATGGGAGAATGCCTCACCCATAATAAAATGACCTACCTTAGCATTTTCTTCAGTGAAGTCATTTTGCTGTAGATATGTTGTTTCATTGATTGTAATAAGCTAAACGAGTAACAAATGTGAAATTTAAGAAATTGACTTTGCTCAATCGTTCACTTGACCTAATTACAGGAAACAGGATGGGTGCCCAGTCACATTGTTGCTAAAGATGAAAGTGAAAATGTTTTAGGAGTTGTGCCACTCTATCTTAAAAGGTTCTGCATCCACCATGCTGTCCAGCAAATCTTTTATGTATTCTCTTCCACAATCATCCACTTCCTTGTAGTTCTGTTTTTGCTTGTTAGTTGTTTTCTTATTTCTTGGTAGTTTGAATATGCAGCCATTCATATGGTGAATTTGTTTTTGATCATTCTTGGGCTGATGCCTACTACGGTTTTGGATCAAGATATTATCCAAAGTTTCAATGCTGTGTACCTTTTACACCTGTGACTGGTCCAAGAATTTTAATTAGAAAAGTGTCATTCAAAGATCAACTTTTTGATGCTATGGTCTCTGCCCTGAAGAATCTGGCTGTCCAGGTATTTTATCGGCTTCTGCATTGTATTTACTTTTTCATCTTTTGGTGATTGGTTGCCAAGTCTCATGCAAATTTCTCTTTCCCTCTCTCTCTCTCTCTCTCTCTCTCTCTATTGATAGATAGAAAGATAGTCCACCAAGCAATTGATTTGGGTTCTTAGTTATTAGCATCATGGTAAATAAAGAATGGAAGTTATCTTTTAAGTGTTTGCGGAATTTGTGCTCGTATATTACTAGACGATGGTTTGTTTGAGCTGATCCATTGTTTACAATTTATGGTTCAAATTCAGCCCTTAATTGCAGACATTTTTATGTAAATTGATGTTTTGTCATATAGTATTGTTTTTTTACCAGAAACTGCATGTGGAAGTCATGGATACTGCAAAGTTTTATAGTGATACTCTTGATTTTCCCATTTGTATGATATTCCATTGGCCTTCAAAAAACTTGATTTTGTTTTTTCTGTTGCCTGGCATTATTGGCTTTGAGTTGGCTAAAACTACTAGGATAGTCTGGATAATTATGTCCATTGTGACGTGATGACATTCTTGTATGTGAGTGCATCAATGTCCTTGTCATTTTCACCATTATGGTATTTGAGATAAATTTCTTTACTCCCTATCTGGAGTTGGAGGATGACAAGTAGATGTTTGTTTTCTTGAACTTTCCACTGAAAACTGCTTTGAACTATTGTGTGATATACGAATTTTGTAAATCAGTTAAATACTCAATCCTCAGCCAAAGTATATCTAAAACACTTTGTTCCAAGAAAGAGGACTCTTTTCATTAAGGAAAGAAAATTGCTTTGGAGGTGGTTGTGAAAAGGTCAACGCTCTGATGTTATTAATTCAGTAATTATTCAAGTGCATAAGCAGAAGCCTAAGCCCAGGACATATTGAGAAAGAAAAGCTTGTTGACAATTAACTAAATCTGCTTTTCATGCTTGAATCTGGCCTATCTCCTTACTTTTTTTATATTGTTTGTACAGTTTATTTGAATAGCAATCAGTTCTTTATTGTTTTTCAAATGAATGCATAGTCCTGTTAATAGAATATGAATTATACTATTTAACTTAGATTTCTGGTTCATTACTAAGTCTTCCACTCAACTTTGTGGTTGTTGTATGTTAGACCAAAACAACTTGCCATCTTGATTTGGATCACAGATGGAGCACCTTTGAGGTGTTATTGACAAACTTATATGGCTGTGTTTTTAACAGTCCCAGGTATCATCACTGCATATTACATTCCCTTCTGAAAAGGAATGGAACAAGCTGAAGGGAAAAGGTTTCTTGCAGAGAATTGGAATGCAGTATCACTGGAAAAATCGAAATTATAAGAAGTGAGTAATGACTGAAAGATTTATCACTTGTGATTTTGTGATTTTCAAACTTGCTGCTCATAGTTTGATTATGCGATGAAGATGTGACATCTTGCCAACATTAATTGCTGGAGAAACGAGGGCAATTATCAGAAAAAAATCAATTTTGTTGTTTAAAAAATTGCATTGTTTTCACTTGCTGTTTGTGCCTCAGCTTCTCAAAATTGATTTGCTCATGAACAAAAAACTGTCTTGGTTAACACATCCCCTTTTTTATGTCTGACAACCTATGCAGAAATGAACTCTTGTTTTATGAAAGAAGTAACTTTTTAGGATTTGGTAGCAGTTGCTTACATTCAGCCTCTTGTTAGTCTAAATTTACTGTGATATGGTAACACTTGCTAATTGTTATCCCTTAGCTTATTGTATTTGACATTTTTCAAAAAAAGTATGTAGGGCATCCTCTCATTCTTTCATTTCTGAACTCCCAATAATGTTATGGTAATTGACTTTGGGTCGTTAATTCTGAATTTTTGTATGCTCATTAATTTCTCTGATATGATTTAAAATGTACCAACTGGCCACCAAATCACCATTTTTAACTTTATCTCTCTCTCTCTCTCTCTCTCTCTTTCTTTCCATGTTCAATCAGATCCAGAAAGAAAAAAAGAGAAAGAGGATGAAAAGAAAAGCCCACAAGTTTAAGGCTTATAATAGTGGGTTTTCCATTATGTATATGCTTTATACTTCTTATATCTGGCAGATGATTTAACCCTATCCGCCCTTTTGACCTCCAAATTTATCTTGGAATTTATGCTGATTTGTTTGCAGTTTTCACAACAGAGGCTCATTGTTTCATTTCCTTAGCTAATCAGGATTTGTACCTCATGAAAAATGCTAGAATTATTATGATATTGGAAATGAATCCTAAAGTGTCTTAAATGCATCATTTGATTTTCCTTTCAGCGTAAGTATTTGACCTTGGACTGTTTGATCATTGTTATCATTGCTTGGTGGTATGCATTGCCATTTTTTTTACTTCCAAATCTTTCTCCCGCAGTTTTGATGAGTTTTTGATGGATATGAAACAAAATAAAAGAAAAAATATTCGTCAAGAACGCAAAAAGGTATATACTGCTTCAATTACTAGTCATTTTCCAGCGTCTTTTCTTTTCCTGGGTAAACTTTGATACAACTTATGTATCTGAATAAACTCATTGGATGCAGATTTCTACACAAAATTTGACCATGAAACGCCTTCGGGGTCATGAAATAAAGGTACTTGTTATTTGTATCTGCAGATGATGATATTAATAGTGTTACTTTGCATCTATTTTTCTCTATATCGCACAATCTTAAATTTTCTGATTGACAAGGGATTAAACTTGCTGATCTTATTTGCATGTTTTTCTCCCGGTTAAGAAAAACCACAGTTGCATAAAATATATAAATGCAGATAGAACCTGAAAATATCAAGTATGAAAATTTCTTTTGAAGTAATGAAAATCAATGGAATATTGTGGGAACACAGATTTGTTACTTGCTCTTTTCCTGTGAGTGTCCTGTTATTTTAACTTATTTGTTTACATTTTAACAGGCCAAGCACTGGGATTCCTTCTATACATTCTATAGGAACACCACTGATAACAAGTTCGAACTCTATCTTAACTCTTTTGTTTTTTTTTTCCCCTTTCAATAACTTATACACCTTTAGACATTCTGAGAAGTCGCTTCTTGTGGGTTGCAATGTGATAGAATTCTGTAGGCTTATATAAGATGATTGAAGTGCAGCACTGTTGATATTCAGCTTATACTTAATAGGTGGGGAACTCCTTATCTTACAAGAGACTTCTTTCACAACATGAGTTCGAAGATGGGCGATCAAGTACTGCTTGTTGCTGCTGAAGAAGAGGATGAACTTGTTGCCGGAGCACTTAATCTTATTGGCGGAGATACTCTGTTTGGGCGCTTGTGGGGATGCCACCCAAGAGCCTACTATCCAGGCTTGCATTTCGAGGCCTGCTATTACCAGGTTTCTATCTTATTGCTCGAGGTTTTGTCCATTTTTTCAATGTATCGGCGAAAACATAAATTATTGTCGATATGTGTAACAGTTAAGGTAAAATGTCCTAATTCAGAACTTAAGTAAGCTGCCATACAACATTATCCATTATTGGTAATTATCCTCTCTAACCAAGTAATGACAAGTTGGAACTTAAGCCCCCCCTTCAATAAAATGTTCTTTGCAGCTTATCATCATCTTCTTATACAGGCCATAGAAGCTGCCATTGAACTTAATCTGAAAACAGTAGAGGCAGGAGCTCAAGGAGAACATAAAATTCAACGCGGTTACCTTCCCGTGACAACTTACAGCTGTCATTACCTCGTTGATGAGGGATTCCGGAAAGCCATAGAAGAATTTTTATTGCGAGAATCAGCACAGGTGCCGATATATCCTCCGATTTTTGAGCTATTTTTATTTTCTGATAGTTGTAGGGGATTATATCATTTATGTTATGCCACGTTGTCTCTGTGTATAACTTAGCTCTTTGCTCCCTCTCGTCTTTGCCTCTGGATACTCTCGTCTTCTTACACATATGCAATCGTTAGAACTTGATCATGAATTTGCCCTTCGCAGGTTAAGCTTGTAATGGAACTCATAAGTGATTCAGCTCCCTTCAAGGAGGGTTATACACAGAGCAATGGTTCGGTGAATATTTAACCTGTTTGATCAATGATTCTGTACATATTTATTATTTCTGTATCTGTATTTTAGAGCTTAGTTAAGTGGCCTTCAGGTTTTAGTACAATGTCTAAGTGTACATAATTACTGTTGTCGTTAAAAAGTGTTCTTCTATGACATGATAGTATATTTACACCTTGTTGAATAACTATTCTAACCAAGAGTTAATACGGGGATCGTTTGATTATCAAACTCAAACCTCTGGTTTTTTTAATTTTTGTTTTTAGTTTTTTTAATTAAAAACAACTAAACTAATTTAATTGTAAATGTTAACGTTTTATTACTGATAATAATTTATTATTAGATAAAATGTAATCATAAATTACTTTTATTTAATTAAATTTGTTTTAATATGTTATATAATATTTATTAATAAATTAATATTTATTTCAAATATTTTTTAATTATTAAATAAAATAATTTATTTGAAATTGTATAATTTGAAAATATTCTAATTTTAATTATATTTATTAATAATTATTAGATTAATTTTTATTTAATTTAATTGCAAAAATTAAATAAATTGTTAAATAAAATTATATTATTTGTATTTTTAATTCAATAAAATTAAAATATTTAATTTAATATTATAATTTAATTTTAATTTAAATTATATTTTTCAAAAACTATTTTTTATGATTTTCACAAAGTTTAAAAACTAGAAAAAAAACTAAATACAAAAACTAAAAATTCCTAAATTTAAAAATAAAAAACAAAATATAAATAAAACAACGGCCCTTTAATTACATTTATCTCTACAGGCCCTTTGTTACATTCATGAACACATTCTCCAACTTCCACGATTGGATTGAGTGTTCGACAAATACAAATTGGTGAGTCGACGGGTACTTACAACAGGCGCCTCAAACTGAATGAAAGCAGCCAGAAAAGAATTGTCCCTTCCTCTTATAGGAATAGAAATCGCTCACTCCCCTAAGACTCGAAAATTATTTGGTCAGCCCAAGCTCAGATTGAGACGTTCAGTTTTCGAGCCCAACTCTGTCCAAAGCTATATATTAGAGCAAATCTTGGACTGCTTTGAGCCAAACTCGGTCCAAAGCCGTATACACATGCTCAGGCCTTGTGCCTCAGATCTGGCCCAAATCTGATCAAATCGAACTCGGGCCAACCCTACTCCCAAACCATTTTATTAGGCCTTTTAGATCAGGTACATATAGAATATGGTAAACTATATAAAAAGGGTCGACGCCTTATTGTGGACGGCATTTGTATGACAAACTGAAACACAGAAAAACTAGCAAACAAGGTAATAAATATTAAATACGTTAAACACCGGTGATTTCAAACCCTAGGGTATCACAAGCAACAAGGCTCTCTCCGTCCAGTTGATAAACAAAAATGGAGGCAAAAAAGAATATTCTACTGCAATCCATACAAGTACATCATCAAAAATAGCCTGAACCCACTGCCCGAAAGCAATATGGAAAATTTTAATGAAGAGTTCATACGTCCCAAAATCAAACACCTTGGAACTGCATTATATATCTACAGACATTTCTATAATTGACTTCTACAAAAGCTAGTTCAGAATGGCGTGAGCTTGAGACATGCCCAGCCTAGGCAGAAGTAATGCACCCACCTAACAATAATGCATGAATGACCAATCCATATCAAGCTTTATCTAGTACCTATAGGTTGAACCGGATTGTGGCGGAGCTGGTGGCAACCGATTTGGAGTGCGACGGCTGCCGCTGTTTGGGCCTGAACTTGCATCACCATTCTGTGCTGGATCACTGTTTCGTCGACTATGGGACCTAGATGAACCACCAAATGAGTCAGTAGGTCCATTTGCTGCAGCATCAAACGCAGTCCTCCAGTCATCTCCCGATGAAGGTCCACTTGTTCTCGGGCTGCTATCTGCTCAAATTCAACATACAAAAGTACCAAGAAAATAAGTAATTTACCACAAATCGTTATAATAGGGCAATGCACTAAAAATCAGAGGTACTAGAGTACATTTTTATAATTGATTTTATTTTATATATATTTTAGTCTAAAGATTCTTATGATGTTTAAATGCCTGAATGTGTCACCATGTCAGTGTGCACAAACAGATTCATAAATCCGAAGCCAATATCACCTGCTCCACTACTTCCATTGGACCAGCCAGACGCAGCACCTGCTCGATTGTCATGAATACTTAATTGCCTCGTGAGTTTAGACAGAAGAGAAGATTGCTTCTGAATACGCTCCCGCTTACGCTTTACATTCTGGTCTTCCTGGAGAAGCTCCTCAACCCTAGCTGAGCTTTGTCCGCTAATCACCAAAGCAAGGGTAGCAAATTAGTGTCATTTAACAAAAATCCAATGAAACGAATATTTAACTATTTGGTGCCACATGCATGCACAGGCATCAATTAAACAACAACCCTTTCTATGTAACATGCAGCAACAAAGTCTACCGACAGGCTAATCGGGGCTGCAGATTGGTTAGCCAACTATGCCCTTTCTTTTGACCTTGGCATTCACATATTACAGACCCCGCCTGTGGGTTGTCTGCCTATCCTCCTAGAGGATATTTCGGGAATTTCATTTCCCCGCCAAGTTATTTCCGATTAATGTATCTCCATTTCGACCAAAAAAAAAAAAGGTAATTGAAAGAAATTATCAATTTGCATTTAAGAGTAAAAATAGGACCAACCTAATAGAACTATACAGTTGATTGAGCATGTCTTCCTTGGCTTTTTCTACCTGACAAAGAACTACAGCCTGCTCCACCACAATAGTCAATTATATTTACCAAAGACAAATCAGTTTTAAATGTTAAGAAAAAGAACTGGTGTTCAAGAAATGGAACTACTTTTGGGACATTGGCAGCAAGGCTGTTAAGAACGGCTTCAACGTAACCGCGTACTTCTTGAGACATCCAGCGGAGTTCTTCTTCAGGATCTGCAGGTTTTCTAACCATGGTATCCTAACAAAATGTACAAAATAAGGAAATATCAACATAACAATAATGTCTGGAAATAACGTATAGAACGTTTCATTAATGAGTAGAAGTATAGCATGATCTTTATAAAAAAAAAAAAGAATTGCAATTGTAAGTTCCAAAAGAAATAATTCACAATTGAGATTTCCACTCTTATAGTTATCCAAGAAAAAGGTTATTCCTCGAGGAAATACAACTTAAGAAGCTCTTGGTAACTTACAAGTGAACCATCAGAATGACTTTGCCGCATGGAATGACCAGAATCACTTATCACTTGACCCCCTTTTGACTGGATTACATTTCTCAGCTTGTTAATCCACTCAGTTTTATCAGCTGCACTCTCAGCTTTTAATACCACCGCACTGTGAGCTATAAATAGAAGGAAATCGGATTTCTGTTAAGTGGTCCAAGGGAAAGAAAAAAAGATAGCAAACAGAAAAAGAGAAATTCAAGATTGGTAATAATACCTTTTAAGACAGTCTTGTATGGAACCCTACTAGTTATCTTGAAAATGAGACTGGGTCCTTTCTCAGAGCTTGGCCCATTAGCCTTTTTGTCCTTAGCGCTTTTTGATGGCACTTCATCATCCTCAGAAACCTCCTCAATAGTGCATTCCTGATTGTCACAGACAAAAAAGTAGTGACAATATGATTATGGGCATGTTATGGTACCAATATTTTCCATCCTATTTTGCTTTATATCTTTATTTTTTTGGGTGTTCTAAACAACTAAAAACTAGCAAATCAGCTCATAAATGAACCAATGTCCTTTATTTTACCCTTTATCCCAAGACCATGTGGAAACAGGAGGACAAAGATATTTATAAATATTAATTATATCTGTAATTGAAATTTGTTCACAATTAGAAACAAGGATTCTCTGTCTAGCTTCAGTTACTTCTGATTATCACTGGGACCATCTCTTCCCAAATTAAAAAGCAGATTCACAAGTTCTAAAATTGATTTTGTATTTTCAAGCAAAACTTTCAGCATTTCCAACTATACATAATATCATAACATAAAGAATGACGTCACTTCTCTCTAGCTTAGCCATAAAGAGGTATCATGATGCCTTTCTACACAGACAAATCTCAGGCTGCTTGAAACTACCCCATGGAAATCAGTTATGATCTTATAATTGGCAAGTGATTGCAACCACCCAAAACCATTATGTTTTAAAATGCAATTTCCAACTTCATCTCTTACCTCCAACGTAATGACACCTCGAAAGTGTCTTTCTTCTTGCTTTTTGGTGTAACCAAGCTGCAATGGAAATTTAACAAAATGAGGAACCATGGAATTGTGGGGGAGAGTTTACAAAACAACAAAAGCATGACAACACTAGAGTTATAAACTATCCCATTGAAAAACACAGAAAGAATAGCAAACATGTTTTTCTTTCTCTTGAAAGAATAGTCAAAGTAAACTACTAAAATAGGCCGCACATGGATGTAAAGAATGCAGCATGCAAGATAAAATTGAACATTACAAGGGTTACAAAACAATGAAAGGGTTTCACCTTTGTCGCCTAAAAGGAAATATTAAACAAGCAATGTGCAGAAGTTCAACTGCCATCAAGTCCCACTTAATGTTGGTCAGAGAAATGAGCAAATACCTTGCCACTTTTTTCGTTCAATACAAACCACCGCCTACTCCATCCATTTGTTTTACCACTTTTTTTCAATAAAAATCCTGTGAATACAATATATAGATTAATAAGCAGTAGTATAATCTGCTAATAAAGTCTATCGCAAGCAATTTATATTTTAGTGACTAAATTCAATTAAACTAAAACACAAGCACGTTCCACAAAGGCTTTAGGGTTCAAAGTCATCACTTCTAATCAAATCTCAACACTGATGTAATCTAATCTTAAATCTCAATTTCTTTGTTCACATTTCAACACAGGAAGCAAGAGTAAGTGAGAATTGTGTGCGATGCTAGGTTGGGCTACTATTTCTCGACAGATATTCTACATGGCACTTGCAGCACCTATAATTTCACAGTTTCTTTTCGTTTCTTTCCTGAAGAAAAATGTCCATGTAAGAAACAAGTCCAAAATGTGTGTAGCTTTGAAAATTTTTGTTCTTAATGGGCTGAGCCATCAATCTCAAATTGGCAAGTAAAAGCATTTCGATATAGTCAAGCTTATATATCTGAAATGTTTGACGCATTTAAAACAGTGCTACAGTGATTCCAAAGACAATTTAAGTATAACTTAAAATTGGCAATTTCTGATATAAAATTGATGTGGTCAAAGGGTACATTGATTTGAGTAAGAAAAATTATAATTACTTGCTATATTTAGGTAGTCCCGGCTTTTCTTTATGTTATCAAATTATTCCTTTAATTGAATTAATCATTTAATTTAATCTGCCCATTGAAACATTTCCAATCAAGACATCATGTAATTTTACAACTGATTTACCAGACAAGTTCTCCCATTGGATAGGTTTTCCTAATTCAAGATAAAAGGCAAGAAAAAAAAGAGTTTTCAACATAAAAGATGGCCAAGTTTATCATTAGATATTGAAAATCACAAAATCTACACAAACCAGCTGTAATCTCGCCCTCTGGTCCAGCAGTTTTCAAGGCTGGGCTCTCTTGAGTTTCTTTATCTTGTTGATTTGATTTATCTTTCATTGATTTCAAGCTTCCTCCAGATTGTTGACCTCCCATTTGAGGACTAGTTGCCTAAATACATAATATGCAACAACATAAGAAAGTCAATTTATTTGTATTTTTGTAGCTGGAAAGTTATAATATCAAATTAGAGTACATAATTCAGTCCATACCCTGTTTAGTATGGACTGTTCTGCTTCATTTGCTTTTTTGGAGGACTTGTTCCTTATCTCTTCTTCCCGACGTTGCCTATCCATTCTGATGAAATTTGTCAAAAGAGATGGTAACAAAATTTAGATGGAGAGTACCATGCAGAATGCATACAGGGGCATACCCAGATATTTGAAATCTTGAGTTATGAATTACTACAATACTCACTTGATGCACAATCAATAAGAAAAGCAAGGTTATAAAGCATTCAAATTCATATCTGAAAAAACACAGGAAATATGCTAACATTCGAAAACCACAAATTACATTCCCTTTTTTATATTTTTAAACATTGATATGCAATGGACTTTTCTGAATTTTACTAGATAAAAATACAGAATAATCAGCATGATTTTTATGCATACCGCCTCTGTACCAATCGGATGAAATGTTGAGGTGGAACAAACACGCGCTCCATATCAACCAGAGCAACTACCATCTTCTTAGCTTCATTCTTAAAACCTTCAAGTGCCGAAGTTGCAATTGCTATAACCTAATTAGAAACATATCTGTTATGTGATTCTGGAAAGATAAGCATATATGATAAGCAACTATAGGTGATCAGCTGCAAATGTAATCATACCTCTCTCTTAAAGGGAGGATATCTTCCCAGACCAGGAGTAGAATTTGCTGAAGCGTTTACAATATCAACTAGCACACGATGCACCTGTTTAATCAGCAACCAAATTTGATCTTAAACAGGTAAATTGATGTGAAAACTAGACTCCTGATAGATATTGGATATTGTGGCAAATATGTATTACAATAGCACTAGTAGCACCAGTTGGCATACCACAGGTTGCAATTTTCTTCTGGAAAAGCAGTATCCTTTGTACAGGTATATGAAATTCAGGAAGTTTCAGCATTACCACAACTTTGTGACTAAAACTTGTTTTGAAATGCTCCCTCCTCTTGTTGCTTCTTAATCGCAGCTTTGTTTTCTGTTTGTTTCTTTTAGTTCTATGCCAAATTCTTTTCTGGTTCATGCCTCATAGTTTCAGCTTTTATTTTGCCAAATCGGATGTTCGAATATTATTAGTTTTCCATTGTTATTTCAG
The DNA here is from genome assembly GCA_027478595.1 of Erythroxylum anguifugum. NCBI lineage: Eukaryota > Viridiplantae > Streptophyta > Magnoliopsida > Malpighiales > Erythroxylaceae > Erythroxylum > Erythroxylum anguifugum. Next base: position 3,750,566 of record JANIPN010000218.1, on the reverse strand, counting down.
ATGACAGTAGCTAAGTTACGTTTACATATAGTTATACTGCAGATACTACATATATCTACTTACACAAATATTTGGAAAAATGAAGATCTACAAAATTATAAACCTGAAGCATTGAACTTACCTCGTCAACACAAAGGCGTGAAGGTTCCTTTGCCAGCTCCAGAACTATTTTTATCAAAGACCTTAATCCTTTCTCTGGTGATATAAGATAAGGTTGGTAACCATCTGCCTCTAGGACAATCTGAAATTAACATCCAGGTCAACTTTAAAACCATCAAAGTTTAATAGAAGAAAAATAAAATTGTGTCAAAGATAAAAAGATGTACCCTTTTAACATTGTTTAGGTCGAAATGTCTGTCCAAAGGAAGCTGCTTGATTCTGTTTGGGAAGCTACCCTCAAAACTTGCAACTACTTTCCAACCATTACCCTGCCAGTAAAAGATGTTAGAAAGAGACATTGGCTCCTGAGTAGAATTTCTTGTAAAGGTTAAACAGGAAAGTAAAAGCAGTCAATTTTCTTGAAAATGAACTGGACAACAATCAACTTAAATGGGGCTCATCATACTTTGACCAAACTAAGAGTTGAGTCAGAATTAACGAGTATGCAGAAAAGCCAGTCATCCAAAATACAAAGCAAACTGGTTCTGAGTAGAAATCACTATAGAGTTAACTACTCTCCACAACAACATTCGCCACAGGCTCATCATTAACTCACATATCCACACCAAACTTGAAAGCATCTTCAAATATTCATTGCTCAGACAACCACATTTTTTATTCTGATTTACTGCATTCATTTTATAAATTTCCCGGATATTTCAAATTTTTTCAGTATGAACATTGTGACGTCATCTGATCTGAATATAATTTCTGGCATTAAAGCAATCTCACTAAGCAAACCATAAAAATTATGGTCCTCTCCGCTTCTCTTTTATGAAATATTAGGGTTTCTTAGTCGATAGTTTTTCCTTCAATCAGAATAAGATACAATGTCAATGTATATTACGTAGAAACTACTCACTTCACCACCAGTGAGATGCAGGAGAAATTTGTCCTCAAACTCACGACAGAGCTCCAAAGCCAAAGCTTTTGTACCTTCAGCGCTGTTAACCATTGACTCACCAAGTCTCACCAATTCGTCCTGAACAATTTGCGATTTTCCCTGGAGCCTGCAGTTTTGTTATTGTTAGAAGCATAACAAACCAATAGCATTACATGCCAATATAGCAAATAAGTATTATTACTAATGTTTTTCAAATCCTTCCTAAAAAGTGAAAGTGTTAAAATAAGTAGTTACACATCAATATCCTGAAGTATATGCAGGAATATCAAAACACAAGCATCTAATCATCCAACAGGTCTCGAAATTGAGATGCTACAATAAGAAATCAAAAGAAACAAATTAGGTGAAAATGGAACAAGGCACTAGTACCCAGATAGAAGATTCGGTAGCCTGAGTTTCATACGGTTGCGAATCTGACCAGCCAGTGCATCCACCAACGCTATTCTCCCGAGTTTGCTTGGGGGAGCTCCAGTTAGTATAGATTTCAAACTTTCACTCTCAGCTCGCCATGCAGTTTCTAAAGAATTCTCAGCACTTCCTGACTGTGCTGAAGCAATGGACACAGACTGCCCAATCAGTGCTACCCATGGTATATCGGACGTTTTTGGTGGTCCCTGATTCAAAAGCAGTGCCTGAACGGCTGCAATAGCTTTTGATTCTGTAGCTGCTTGGTCAATTTTACTGATTACACCGATTGTTCTGGTACCTATGGTAAAACATGTAAAACACAAACCAATTAAACATTACCAGAAAAAAATGCAGCAAGAGACTAAGTGGGTGACAATATATTTAAAATGAAATAATATCATAACCATCATGAAAAATACAAACTAATGCAAGTTTAACATTGAACCCACTCTCTGAATCATATTCCTTAGCAATTCTGAGGGCTCTTGATGACGAAACCTCTGGTGCCTGAACAGCAGGTATGATGACTAACAAAATCGCATCATTGTGTTGAGCATATTCACTAATCTGGGTATAAGAAGAAGTCAAATTATTAGAGGTGTTCATACAGAAAAGTTAATAGAGCTACAGAAAACACAGCGTCGTATAAGTTGAAGTGAACTAGTATCCCCGTTACTCATGTTAAAACTTCTAACTGAAAGGAATGTAGCCTCTTCTCACCAGGGAATCATCCATAATTCTTTGATCTAATCCAGGCAAGTCAATCAATTTCAAAGGTGGAGCTGTAAATAATAAACAAGAAAAGGTAAGAACAATGTTACAAAATATATCAAAAAGAATACAAGCCCTTCTTCCTTCTTGTTTCTTTTCATACTATCATTTTACTTCATTCATATGTTGACAAGAAATTCTAGGATTTCATGAATGCAAAAATGTAGTAAGCAATGCTAATTGACCTAAGTAGTCAGGGACTTCAGGCAGAAGTAAAAATAAATTGCTGAAAATGGAAAAGAAACCTAATATTTGGTCACAAGGAAATAAGGTAAGTATTCAATCAAGTTCAACAAGCCACTGTCATTAAAGAAAGTAGCATTTGTTAGAAGCTCTGATCCCATAAGAAGACACTGTCTGTCTTTCAAATATAGCTCTGTACCTTTCCTTTTCTCATTTTTACTAAAACTTGGAACAAAAAAACTGAAGAAATACACATATGTCGTTGGTTATAGCATCCTCAGTATGTTAAGGTGGCACAATAGTGGAATGTAAATTAACTGTTAATGAATAACAGTTCTTAGGGATTAACCCATTTAGATGGAAGGCACAATAATACCTTAAAGTAAAATAAGTGCTTGCAGGAAATGATGTCATCTTACATAATGCTAACAAATATTCTCCAAAACAATGAGAAACAGCTCTTCAGTTCTAAAAACATGTTCAAACAAGGAGTGGACGCACCTGTGCTTGTACGAAGTTTCAGATATATTTCATCCCTGCCTCTTCCTGATGAACCCTTACTCAGTCTATCCTGCAGAGAATGCCGTAGAGCACCTACAATGTGCCAATTTAGAAAGATCAAGGATGATTACAGACATTCAGAAATTAATGTGCTGAGGTCATTAAGAGGTTGTAAACATGCAAAAGTGCTAACAACATGCAATAATCATGAAGAACTGGATAACTAATTGAATGATAACATTTGAAAGTAAATTAGTAGCAAACTCACTTGCAGAAACCTGTTGAGATTTGTTGTCAATTTGCAAAATAATAGATTTGCTACTTAAAGAACCATCTCTATTCAAATCAATGCTTATTGGTGCCCTAGTAGCGCCATTTTCACCAGTCGGCTGCCATTATCAAATTAAACCAGACCAAAAATTAGAAATCGAATAAGTACGATGAAACTCTCAAACATATGAATAATACAGAAAGACAGCCGAACTTACCAAAACAGGATGTCCTATTAGACTATTCAGGACTGCAGATTTACCAGCACCCTATATAACACAACAAAGAGAGGTAAAATTTTAGGATGTCTCATCACACAACAAAAACTTAACCATAAAACAGACATATGCATAAAACGGAGAGTTCAATAATTATCCATAAATCCCTTTCTCTTGTTGTCTAAATGACAGCTGTTTTAGAGACTGACAAAGATAGAATTAAGACAGAAGAGGTCACTTGCCAATTGATTACATCAGTGCTAATTCAATTCCCAAGCCACACCACATTAATCACGATCTAAACAAGTATTTATGAACAGCGTAAGAAGTTTAAGATGTCGGTATTGCATACTCAGTTAGCTGCACCATAACAAAGATAACTGAGAGATCCTACACTGAGCACTCGATTCGCAACTCAGATAACATTCTTAAGCCAATAAAATAATAACGACTACTACCTAACACACTTAAACAACGCATCTAGTGTATATCTCCAATGCTAAACTCGTCGTGCCGTTGACATATCCAATGCTCAACATCCTCAACTAACACATTTCTATCTCAAATTCACACAACCAAAAACACGCACATCCACAGGAATTATCAAGATTAATAATCACTAAATCAACAGATCCAACGATCTAATCTCTCATCCAATATTATAATAGAGAGAGAGAGGGAGAGAGCGGAACTTACAACGTTGCCGAGAGCGACGGCGTTGAGGAAAGTGGAAGAGCGTCGGGAGGAAGAAGACGACGACGAAGACGCCGTCTCGTCAACATCCTCGTCGGCCAGCACCGCAGAGGCTTGCCTCATAGAATCGGCAAGCAGCGCCAATTCTTCGATCGCGTCCATCTGTTTCTACTAAAATTAATTTTTTCTGAAAAAAATTAAAAATCGAACGGCGAAAGATGTGAAGAACCGAGGCGATGAAATCAGATGTAGATCGGCAAAGAAAGAGAGAGGAAATGAAACCGTAGAACAGATTGGATCTGAAATCCAATTGAAATGGGAAGGAAAAAGAGAAGATGGTCGAGCGATTAGCGAATATTTGTTGGATATTTTTATTATTTTGTTCTTTTTTTTTGTTCTTATAATATATATATATATATATATAGACTAAGAAATGAAAGAGAAAGTGTTGGGAAAGAAAAAGGAGAGAGGTCAGAGGTGGAGTTCTCCTAAAGCTTTTTCGAATACTCTACTGTTCTTCTCTCATTCGTCGCTCTCTCCTCGTCTCTGCTCAAACCTCAAAGGCCCCAAACCCAAACAATAAGGACGACTCAACTTTCTTTATTTTGTTTTGATTTTTCAACCCTCTGACCTTAAATTTGAATTCCTTTTGGGTTTGGGTTGTTTGCACTTTGCAGGCAACTCCCCCATTTTCTTGACTTTTTTGTCCATGGGTACTACTTCTTTTTTACACTTTATTGCCACTCCCAAAAAAAAAGTATATTCATTTTTAATTAAGTAAATGTTGTTAAAAAGGTTTAAATTAATTTTTATTAATTATAATATTGCATTATACTTTCATATGATAATAGTAATAACACCATAAATCCTATTTAATAACTTTTAGTATATGCCTCCAAAAGTAGTCCAAATAAAAGCATTTTGCTTTTAGTTTGCAACAAGGAGATTGTCTCAGATCCCGCATGTCAGTGAAATTTTTACTGAATATTGTTGTTATAGTAACGAGATTGTAATTTACGTTAATATTTCATAATAATATATTTAATAGGTTAGATTTAGATTAATCGAACTGTGAAACTGACTGAGGTAAAAATAATCGTTCTAAATAGCCACTTAAAAATAATTTAATGTTAATTTAATTTTATAAAATAATTTTGTATAAATTTAAAAGTTTAAAAAAATCAAAACCAAAATAATTAATTTTTAATTTCATCTTAAATTAAGTTTGATATAAAATTTATTTTCTAAAACAATATTATTTTAGGCTACAATAAACTTAATTCGAGTTCAATTCAATCTAATTTATTATCAAATTTATAGACATTAATAAAAGATTAGTGAATATAATAAAAATTATTAAAATTTATAAATACGATTTGAATGAATTTTATCACTTAAATTAATTTATTAATTTATCTAAAATATGTAATTTAAGAAATATTATGTAAATTGTACATTCAATTGAACTTTGTTTTTTTTAAGAAACTCCCTCAAAAATTTCAACCATATCCTATTTATTAATCTATTATTACTTAATTAGAAGAGTTTATATTTAACATTATTCCTTAATTAAAAGATTAATTTAATTAGTATATTATTATAGTAAGGCACCCTTTTTTATATCCAAAAATCATAATTAAATTTAAAGTCATTTTTTAGTGCGTTATCTAATGTCAGCATTCACGCCCGATTATCATTACAAACAGCTTGATTCATTATTGTTATTCATTAGTCAACCGGTTGACCAACGACATGACTCCTGCCGGCCAACGAAATTAAATTTTATTTTTTTCGATGAAGTCTTGTTTCGTAAATTAATTAAAAAATTCAACTTATTCGGTTAATTAAATTAGATAAATTTTGAATTGTTCAATTTTTAGGTTTAATTTTAACCTTTTAGTTTGATTTATTTTAATGCTTTTTATTATTAAAAATTGATTAATTAATTAATCTTCTTATTTTGTAAATTAATAAATTCTCATAAATTAAAATAAATTAATTAATATTTATTTAATAATTTTAATTAAACTTCAAATTTTTCGATAATAATTTTTATATTATATTTCATATTCTTAATTTTAATTTAATCTTTAGCTGATTTTATAACATTTTAATACTAGTTGAACCTTTTAAACTTTAAATCTTTTTATACTAATTTAACTTATTTTTAAAACATTGAATCAAATTTAACAAAAAAGGAGTCCCATAATTTGAATTTTAATAAAAAGCTGGAAATGATTTTGTGTGCACTCCAATTAAATAAAGCTCCCCAAGGCAAGCTCATGATCATTCAAGCCAAATTGAGATTTATTTCTAAATACTATATAACACTTACTATTTTATATTGTTATAACAACTTAACACTTTTTTAAACGATAATTAGAATTAAATAATTAAGTTAGAATAATTAAATTTTATCTAAGACTTAAACCACTTGATAAAAACCTTATTCCCACAATATTCAAATTGAGATTTCATCTACTTTAGAAATTTAAAAAAATCAATACCAAATAATAATAATTAAAAAATTCAACCAGTTCAAAAATTTTAAATTTTTAACTTTTTGTTTCAGTTTTTAATTTTATGATTTGATTTATTTCAATAATTTTTGTTTTAAAAAATTAATTAATTGTTAATTAACGAATCAATTTTTATAAATTAATAAAATTTTACAAATTAAAATTAATTAATTAATTTTCAATTAAGAATATTTTTGAATTAATTTCAAATTATTTGATAAATAAGGATAATTTCTTTTAATCATATTTTAAATTCTTTAATTTTATTTAAAAAAATCGATGGCTTATATCGATTGAACTTTTTAAATCTTAAGCTTCTTTTCTTTTTAATTTAACTTTTGGTCTAATTTTTAAAACATTACTAAATAGATTTAATCCAATTGAAAATTAATTGGATTTAACAATTCAGTTTTATATACACGAGCCGATTTGATTCAACAATTAAGTGTTAAAATTTTAAAATATATTAAAAAAATTTAAAAATTCAAACTTACACCTATTTATCTCGACATTCCTACCAAAAATAGCAGATCAAATTCTCCTGTTTCGGTTACCCTATTTCAACCCTGTTCTATTAAACCTCGTCAATACATTTATGTAAAGTCCACATAAATGTGTGAATAAGATTTAATGGAACATGATAGAAACACCGTAACCGAAATAAAAAATCTTATCCCCCAAAATAGGCCCACGGGTTACATAGTCAGGTTAAATTCTGACTTTGTAGTAAAAAGATGACATAATTACTTGTACACTTCGCTGAATATGATCATTACAAATAATTTTATAACAGCCAAAAAAATGTAATAAGGAGAAAGAACTGTGCCAGCAAATTTGCTCAAGTGGCTTTCTTGCCTACTTCTGGTGCTCAATATGCGGGTAAAGTCCCAGTATGTGCTCCGGCATGAAATCGTGCCGCGTCAGGATTCCAACAACGGGAGGCCTCTGCAAGGTAGAAACAAGAAAAGCCCGTTTTCTGTTATTAGTTGAACCAAAGTTCTCAAGCTGCATTCATGTCTCTGCATCTAATTATATATATATATATATATGCCATGTACAAAGCACACAAAGAAGTAAAAATCTTACCCCTGGAGTCTTTGGCACCACACACAAGTGTCTAAGGCCAAGCTCACGGAAGAGCACGGCGGCTTTAGCTAGAGACATGGTCTCAACCACGGTGAATGGTGACGTATTGGTTATGGGGTGAAGATCAACGTACATCTCCATCTCTTCGTCGTTTATGTCCAGATCCTCCAACTTGACACCCTTACCTGATCCTGTCTTTGCAAAGTCATTTGCCCTGAACCTATTCATGATCATTGATCCAGTCATTACTCGCTGCTTAGTGAACTTCTTCCCTTTCAGCAACACAAGCAAATGAGACCTCAAAACAAGCCCGCACAACTCTGGGGCATTGGTGTAAGGTGGCTCGTCAATTACTGGGAAACCATTGTGCCCTGTTAGTTTTAGAATGTGTACAATGTTTTCCACCTTTTCAATCCCAGAAAATGTCATTAACGGACCAGAAACGACATCGCCTGCAACCAAATGCCTCATGTATGGTTCTGCATGGGCTTCCAAATATGGCAATCCTTTCATTTTCACAATTTGATCATAAACACCCTGATTGAAACAATCAGCAACAGTCTTTGAAATGAGGAGAACTAGCATCATCAGTGGAAGCATCAAGAGATCATTTGTAAGTTCAAGGAGTATGACGCAGAGAGAAACAGTCATCCTCATGGTGCCACCAAGGAATGCAGCAGCTCCAAGAAGGGCAAAAAGACCCACATCAAGATCAGAGACAGGACCAAGCAGGGTTCCAACAAGACGGCCATAGGACGCCCCGGCAAGAATGACAGGGATGAAGAGTCCAGACGGAACAGCAATGCCATAAGTTATAATGCCTAGGAAGTAGATTGCAACAAAGAAAATTAGAAGACTGGAGAGAAGAAATTGCTTCTCAGTGCCAGCGCTTAGTAAATTGCGGATGGCATCATCATTGGTGTTGAAAAAAAGCGAGGCCAGGTCATTGTAGTGATTAGGTGGACACTGAAAATTCTTGTAATTGCCAGAGCGACCTGCAGTGGGGCACTGCTCCCTCAGATCAGAAGAACAAGGTATACATGTTGAAAGCCATGGGACACCAAAGGAGCAACAAGAGGTCAAGCAAGAAATGATCATCACTAGTAGGATCTTAAACATAGGACCCTTCCTGCATTACATTAACAGAATCAGCAAAAGCAGTAAACGATACAAGTTCTGACTCATTCACGCTGTCATTCAGAACAGTATAACGTAAATAAAGGCATCGTTAAGATGGGATTTCCAGGAAAAATCTAACCTAAGCAACAAAAAATCCAGAAACTTGATAACTCGTTTAAACTTACGTGCTGACTATGCTCCAAATAAAGCAAGTTTCATACATAGATTCGTTTATGTCCCACTCTGACTCTACAACTTATAGTAACACTTCCACAGATATTGATTTGATGTTATGCACCAAATAAAGAGATTTTCCAGGAAATACCCATTGATGATGCTGTAACCACGAAGAACTTTGTCAATACAGAAATTGTAGAAGCTTCCTAAAATTCCTCCAATTACTCCAAGGAATATAACTGCTATTAGATCAGGGGTATTATAAGCTGCCTTAGCTGAATTAACATCGAACATTATCAAACCTCCTTCACCAAAAAGCCCACACTGCCCAGTCCTACAGAATTCTATACAGCCTCTCAATACAACGGCCACTACAGCTGTTGTGAAGAAAGTCCTCCAAAGGAGAGCACTCCTCCACCTGATTCATCAAAAGAAGGGCACAAGGTAAATCTGATAATTCACAAAAAGTAGAAACAAAAACTCTGAGCATTAAATTATAGCAGAAAAAGGAGGAGTCATGGCAGGATTTAAAGATATCAAATAATTAAAAAAGTAAGAAATCCATAACAATATTCTATATTTAACATATAAGTGGAAATGGAAGATTTCTTATGAAGCCAAACAATTTGTTGAACTTCCCTCAATCATAACTTCAGTAGTTAAATCCAAAGTGGATAAATGATCCCCTTATAGCCAGTAGCTAGCAGCACTTTCATAGGAATAAGGTACACATTTCTTCACAGTTTTGATCCTGCTCAATCTAGGTTCTAATGAATCAATGTCCACTAAATGGATCAGATGAAATCATGAATTATAAATATATCTTGTACTGGGATTCATTGACTTGAAAAAAAGAGCAAAAAGGAATCTTGTAAGCAAAAGATAAGAATTTACAAGGAGATACAGGCAGACATGTCATAGCTTAACACTATTGGAACTTGGAGGAAATTTAGTTATTGTCTCAGCTTGAACAAGTGGGACGAAATATATATGACTATTAAAAGAAATACAACTAAAAGCAGAAGCCTGAAAGATTAAAAAAGAAAAACATACCAAGAAGTCACTTCCTCAAGGGCAAAAAGGACCCCACCAACAGGAGCACGGAAGGCAGCAGCTACGCCAGCAGCAGCACCACATGTGACCAAATCTCTACGATCCCTGTCATTTTTGAAGTATCTAAGCCATTGCCAAGTCAAATGATACTTGCGAGAGCCACCCTGGCCAAGGAAGTTAGCTATACAAGCACCAGTGTGCACCATGGGTCCCTCCTTCCCCACAACAAATCCAGCAGCAACCCCGAGAATGGAGCCAAATATCTGAGGAATTTAGGGTTAACTTGAAAATCATCTTAAGCAATTAAAATAAATGTAAGTGAAAGTGCATGAACTTCCTAAAAACCAATAAGTTTTCTGTATGAAACTTTCTCCATTCTGATACGCAAAGGAAGAAAATAAGGTATGTTTATTGATAGAATAGCTATAGCCTCGAAGGAAATTCCTCAAGACTATGCTCCAGCCAACTATGGCCCCTCAAGCTTTTCAGCTGAGATAGTACAATAGCAAAATATTCGATACCCTTCTCTACTCCCCCATTCCCTTATATATTCGATTAGCTAATATGTTCTCTCTCCTCTAACTAATTCTAACAAACTCGTTGTCTAACAACCCTCACTGCCTGGGTCACTCACTGCTTTAAGCTTTCTCTTGGAGTATGTTCTATTCCCGCCTCCTACTATTTCTCTTATAGTAAGTTAATATGGGTTTATGACCTGTATTGCTATCAATTCCGCCCTCTGCAAAATCTGCCTTGTCCTCAAGGCAGAAAGAAGGACACTGTTGTTGCAAAGCTTCTTCAATTGGTTTCCCTTCCCATAGCACAAGCCATTCGATATTCTGCTCTTGATTCTTCGGGAGCAGAAAGCCCAATTCAGTTGACTTGGGCACATGGTCTCCTATCACCGTTTTCAGCTGGAAAATGTGGAATATCGGATGACCTTTGAAAGTATCCGGAAGTGCCAACTTGAGCTGGGCCAATAGTCTTGCTTGTCTTGAAGCGGCCCTGTCAAGTCCTGAAAATGCCAGATAAACCCTTCCATCTAAACATATGTATACAGTAAGAATTGTCATTATTGTGCAGACATAGTAGCCAACAGTGGCAAAATAGAAGGAGACCATTCTAAAGAAATCACAAAGCTGCCCAAGCTTGTATACATCTTGACTTAGAACTTGTTCTTCATTCCCTCCAGTCATTTTCCCTTTTAAAAGGGCAATCTGGTTTAGGCCAACATCCCTTCCCTTCCCAACCTGTATATGCTCATGATGAGTGATATTCCCCTGCCTTACTGTGGAGTTAAAATCAGCGTTTATGTCTTCACTGATGTTAATGGCACGTGATGCCTTGCTAATACCTCCTCGAGTTATGTGAAGCACTCGGTCAGAAACATCCAGATGTCCATAGTGCATGCGGACTTTAAGTGGATTTGCTAACCCCAACCAATTTTCTAAAACAATTGCATTAACCTCACCCTCCTGCTGTTCATTCTGAACCTCCATCGTAATGGACTGAAGCCCCCTTTGCAAGGCAGAAATTGGTTGGGGCTGCTTACAACCCTGCCCTCCCAAAGTGATTACTTCTTTCCCATGTCCGAATCCCCAACTCATTGTTTTCTGCTTGAAGTCTGCTCTCACTTCCCCTAAAGTCTCCAACCATTCTGCACCTAACACCAGATCTATTTCTCCCAGTTGAAGAATGTATGCATCAAGTAGTAGTTCCACCTTCCCTGCTATTACCCCGATTCCCTTACACCGACCTTGTGTGATACATTTTGTTCCATTACCCAACTTCACTCCATAGGGTTCGGTTGGAGTCACATTCAGACCCAGGGCAACGACTAAATCTTGCGACACATAGTTGTGGCTCGAGCCACTGTCAATGAGGAACAAGATCAGAACGCCAGCCACCTTACCCTCAATTCTAAGGGTCTTGGATTGAACAATCTCCTCTAATTCCGTTACTTGACAAACCATTTCCCAAGCCTCTCCCAACTCGGCCTCACCTCTTTTCCCCTTTCCAGATGGTAACCCATCTTCTTCTTCGGTTTCCTCCAACACCAGCAGCCGTAAGTGTTTATCGGGACAGATGTGCCTAGGGCCGAATGGCTGACCACACTTGAAACATAAGCTTTTAGCCCGTCGGTCCAGCAACTCTTGGTAGGAGAGGTGTTGGGTTCCCCTTGGACGCTCTTCAGCAGTCCTCTCCACGCCTTGTCGCCGATCGGCGTTGCCCTCCCTATTGGCCTCCTGATATACGTCCCTTCCCGCTGGCGCTTGGGCTTGAGCATGGGGTCGGACCGGACCGGGTTGTGCACCGACCCAGGTGCGACCTCCGACTGTCGGGTTTGGAGACCCGACTCGTGGATCTCCCTCGGGTCTCCAGCCCACAGTCGGCGTATAATGCTTCGAGGGGTGAAGTTTTCTCTCCACTGCCCTTGCTGCTGCAATCATCCGATAACGAGTGGAAGGATCTAACGCCAGAACCTCCAGTCGTATGTCCTCGCGCAGACCTCCGAGAAAAAATCCCATGTACTGATCTTCGGGAAGTGGAGGAATCTGAGCCGCCAGCATCTCAAACCCTTCTACATACTCATCCACCGTCCCCTGTTGTGTCAGCGTTTTCAACCGAGAAAAAGGATTTCCGCTATAGTGATCTCCATACCGATCGAACAGAGCTCGCTTGAAGGTTTCCCAATCCAACTCCGGCGTCGATGCTAAGAGGACCTTAAACCAGTGCCAAGTCATGCCTTCCATACTGATCTGAGCCAGCTGCACCCGGAGCTCGGGTGGGGTGCTCTGAACAGCAAAGTACATTTCCGCTTTCGAGACCCATCCTACCGGGTCGTCTCCTTGGAATGGAGGGAGCTCTATGCGTTTAGCACGGAGCTGGTGTTCTTCCGTCACCGTGGAAGTAACACCACTACCTTCCGCTGCCGTCTGGACCGATTTGCCACGTTCCACCGAACTAGACCCAGCCTCAGGTGATTTTTGCGCGGCCTGACGTTGGAACCCCTCTCGTATCTCGGCGTGCAACGCCGCTACTGCCTTGGTGAGATCATCCATTCCCTTATGTAAGCTATTCAACTGTACCGTATGATCCATCAACTTTGTTTCTACCGCCGTCATCCGAGCCTCCATCGCTTCCCATTTTTGCTGTGCCATTCTTGTTTGCATACACCGGGGCTCTCTCAATGAAAGCACCAATGATACGCAAAGGAAGAAAATAAGGTATGTTTATTGATAGAATAGCTATAGCCTCGAAGGAAATTCCTCAAGACTAT
>JANIPN010000218.1:3710114-3722552 GCA_027478595.1 Erythroxylum anguifugum | reverse complement strand
ATTTTATAGGAGGGAGATTCCAAGTAAGGTATGAGCTTGCCTTTTCTCAACTTTTCTGGATTAGTTTTGTGTAACGATTGTTAGATTGGCATGGATTGAGATCCTTAAACTGAACTACAATACTTACAAAGGCACATTTTTCCTTTCTCTGTGTATGAATCATTAGGTTAGTCCCCTCTCTTTATGTGTGAATTATTGGGTTAGGAGCTAACATGAAGAACATTTCCATTTGAGAAAGACATATTTTGATGCTTTGTTTTGAAGCTAAGCTTGCCTAATTCCAAGCAGTGGAGGTAGACTATAATGATGTTTTGGGAGGATGCAACAAGGAGAGAAGGAAGAGTGTCAAGATTGTTGAGTTCTGTGGAGTACTTGAATTGGCCTTATGTTGCTTCTGGTTGGGATTGAGTTAAATGGTGTGGGAGGATTTGTAGCATAAGTTGAATTTACAACTTTTTCCAGGTGAAATTCATGACGGTAGAAGTGTATTATGGATGCAATGAAGGGGACATAGTATTTAGCCAACAAGTATATTGTCCTCGATTTATACCTCTGAGATTATGGTGCTGATAGGTGGCTTTATTGAAGATAGCTTGCGTGAGGAAGAAAGAGGAAGCATATGAAGGACAATAGGATTATGCAGAAAGACGAAGAGAGGACAGGATTATGGAGAAAGACAAGGAAGTAATACGATGGACATAATTTTCGGAGATGAAAGGATTGTAATCAAGTAGTTAACTGAAAATCAGTCCCTATAGAGATTTTGTTTTTGGTGCAGCACCATCTTGCAAGGAACAATTGATGACATAACCATACCAGTATGAATTATTCATTGAATGTGCATTCGAATATAGAGATACATATGAACGTGTATTTGATAATTGAATGATGCGTTACTGTAAAATCTTATGAGGGAACTTGTCAACTCAAATTTTGATTTTTAATAATAAGGTTGCAAGGATTATGCTTGTCCTTATGGGTGACTATGAATTCTAATTAGACGAATGATAAGTAAAACGCTGGAACCGTTAGGGAACATGTGACAATTCAGCTTCCATTTGTGTGCATTGTTTGACAGATGCGCCTTGCTCTTTGTGCTGCCACTCTTTCAGTAAACTGCTGTCTATAATTATGGTTTTATGCATTCCATATGAATCCGTTATAATGACTGGGATATAATGCCACCATTTTTTATGATTCCTGCAAGTAACACTTTCTGATGATTGTCTTATGACTTTCTTATGAGTCCTTTATATCCCTTTTCAGAGTGTTGAGTGGGGAACAATGTCACTGTTTGATGCGGAGAGGCGTCTTCTAGCGAATGCACTACTTGACTTTTCAAATGAACGATTTGTTCTACTCTCTGAGAGCTGCATCCCGGTCTATAATTTCCCAACTGTCTACAACTATCTCATTCAATCAAATCATAGCTTTGCTGATTCATACGATGATCCCACTCGTTACGGTCGGGGACGCTACAGCCGCAAAATGTTTCCTGATATTAAGCTCCCTCAGTGGAGGAAAGGGTCTCAATGGTTTGAACTTCAGCGTACCCTTGCTGTTTACATTGTCTCAGATTCCAAGTACTACTCCATCTTCAAGAAATATTGTAAGCCTGCTTGCTATCCAGACGAGCATTACATTCCAACTTACCTGAACATGTTCCATGGGCACCTTAATGCGAACAGGACAGTGACATGGGTCAATTGGTCGATGGGAGGTCCGCATCCGGCAACATACGAAGGAGTTAATATCACGGAAGGTTTTATACAGTCGATACGGAACAATGGGACACAATGTTCATATAATTCAGAGATGACATCTGTGTGCTATCTCTTTGCTCGGAAGTTTGATCCAAGCGCACTGGAGCCATTGCTCAATCTCGCCTCAACGGTTATGGAGTTTTGATTCTCTTTCTTCTTTTGACAATGTCATGGCTAAGGCAAGCTTTGGTTTTGTAGGGGCTCCCAGTTATTGGGAGGGCCAGAAACCTGGCTCTCCGAAAAGATTTTGTTTTGTGGCCATTGTATAGTCTTTGCTTTTGTTTCTATTCCTTAGGCATCAAGTAGTATTGAGCCTTTTGAGTTTTTATTTAATGTGACATGAGAAAATTCTTATGTCAATAATTTCTCAAAGTCTATTTTGTTTGATCTCTTTTTGAGTTTTGCTTTTTAATTTTTGTATAATAATAATAATTAAAAAAATAAACCAATTAAAATATCTTTTATTAGGGCAATTTCATTACAAAATGAACTATAAAAGTTTAAGTTACGAGGTCCTACATAAATAACTAACAAAAACGACTCTTTTAAGCCGCCATTACTGACTTCACCAGACTTTGACCATCAAACTCCCCTATGGGCTATGGCGGCTTGTAACCTTTCTTTTTCTTGCAGCATTGAGTTCCAGTACAATGTTCAAGGAACATAATGATCCATGGAACCAAATATCAAGTAAAGAAACATCAAAATCATTGATGAATTAACCTCAAGAACCATATACAATAGTCTCCAAAACCAATGATACTATACAAATTCCTTAAAAACACCAAAAGGCATAACCAAACTAGGTACATTTTAGGAACCTTTTTGCCATGAAACTGGCAACATTGTGTTCTGATAAGAAAACTTCAGTCTTTGCTGAAACATTTTCAATGGAAGAGTAAACTGATGATCAATCTCGACGTCAACTGTTTCAAGTCGAGTCCGGGATTACCAGAATTATTGAGTGCATGTTATGTATCAATGAATATGTATCAACATCTGTACCCTTGTATAAGTTAGGATGCCATCCTTTCTTGATGCTCAACTGTGCACTTATGGTTTGAATAGGATCAATGCTTTGTTTGGTCTTCGGATCGTCGAAACGGATCGATCCAACATCTATCCTCTTCTGCAGCTTTTTGCCATCTCTTCCTGAAGGCTGCCATTTCAGCACCGGACTGTCTTCTGACCTGCACATACATACGTTTTTATCATTACATGCCTGTCCGCAAGGAATGGTACTGCAAAATTTACAGAAGGCATAAATCAGTCTGGAATGATGAGAATGATCAAGAGAATATACTTCTAGTCTATTATCAACTATCTGAGCCTTGGGCGATGCCTGCAACAACAAAATCAATACATGTCATACGTCTAATGATACATTCTGTTTCAATACAAAATAAGATTCAGGTAACTCCTATCTGATTCCAAGTTTTCCTCTTGCTCCAGAAAAGGAAATTGTCGAGCATGAGGATTAATCTAGAATACAATATGAAGATATAGGAGGTATAGAAAGTAAATGATTCAGGTCATAATGTTTGTTTTAGAACAACAATAGATATCTTCAACTTGGCAATTTCTTCATGTTCTGTCATTATTTCAGAATTCTGATCGGTCTTTACTTGTTGGATATAAATATAAGAACAACTGTCAGAAGCTATGGTCTGAAACATGTCAAAAATAAGAGAAAGCGACATTACAACATTTCGGAATCAACCACACCAACATCACTCTTAACACACTTACTTTACTTTGATTGAATACACCAAGTGTGGGAAGACCGAGATGAACTACGTATTCAGAATCAACCACACCAACATTTTTTGTGCGATCACCCTGCAGAAAAGAGATGAACACTAAGTGTTCCGAAGCCAAGGGAATCATAAAAGAAAACCACGTTAGAGTCTGAAGTTACTTGTGAACAATAGCCAAGCTGCATATCCAAACCCCATGCATGGACCAAGTCATTCTGCAAAGGGGAAAGACAATCAGTCTCATGAAGATAAATATTATATAAAGGTGAAAATGAATACATATGGTTTACGTGGACCAAGTCACATTCCACATATGGATTACATGTCAAGTTTTACCGTACCAAACATCAAAAAATTAGAGATACACTTATACGAAGGTTCTATACCTGAATCATGTACCATGCACAACGCCAGGCTGCCCTTGAGAAGACGGGAGCCATCATTTCCACCCAACTGCATCAACAGAATTTATTTACTGCATAAGAACATAATTCTAGGCTATTTCACAAAATTCATTTCCATTTCCAACTAAAAGAAAGGAACTATTGAACAAAACAAAGCAATTGTTTACTAATTCTTACCCAACACATGGTGGAGAAGTACTCTTCTCGTTGCACCTCCCATGGCCTTTAAATTTATACATCCTTCTGCTCAAAAAAATAAACCATATGGGTCCGTTTCTGTTAAATGCTTCGGGAAATAATTATAGTCCTTGGCCCAAAGCATCTGAAGTTGCTTATAATAAATTTCAAAAGTATCACAAGTCACAAGGCTAAGACAAACAGAGAAGTCCTTCCTCTTGATATGAAGACAATTATATGGACTACTTAGTTCTTAAATAGACCAAAAAAAAGTAAATTACGATAATCGTACGTCATTTAATTTCCGTCTTCCTGTTCAGCCGTAGACAAAAAACGGAAAAGTGAAAGAACATAATATCATGGTGGCTGAGCCACGAAATGAGTAATGTAGTCAATATACAATTACGAGAAAACTTTCGTAGCAACTTGTACTCACCTATGTACTTTATGTTTTCCCTGGCGTGCAGTAATTACATGGTGAACCTCTGACTTCACAGGATCAAGTGCTGGCTGTGATATTTCAAGCCCCTCATCTTTAACAATGGATAGATATCTACAAGGTATTTAACATGTCCAATACATGTTATGATTTCACATCCACGAAGCAAACCAATTGTAAAGAACACCAGAAACGTCACATTTGCTTATAAAAGTTGGTAAATAAAGGCATTTTTTGTGTAAAATTAGTCACCTATGGAGGCAACAAGAGTTAAGAGAAATCCTCTTTCCATCATTGAATAGAAAGTCGACTAAAACATCAACATAAGAACATTTCACAAATGTATTGCTTTTGGAATTTGGACATAACAAACCAGAGTGCATCTTATGTCAAAACAGGCTATATAACCAACAAGAAAGGGATTTGTTAAGGTTATGAAAATCTAAATTAAGAACTGCCTTCATTACAGACATCCATACCGCATTGGATCGAAATTCTCAATTCCAAGGTCTTCATCCCAAAGGAAAATGTAATCGTAATCTGCAACTATGTCTGGATGTAGGAAACGTTTTGCGAACCACCTATTAAACCAAAGTAACTTTTCATGTACGGATACACAGCATAAGTTTGTAAATATGTTCATATGGAATATGAATGTTAAAAAATAAGTATAAATCTAAAAGTACACTGTCCTCTGATGGAACAAAATAAATCTTACCATTTTGTTTGATTCATGGCGGAAATATGGATGGCGCCATCACTCCATGACAGGTCCCTCCATTTATCCACAATACCATCATAATGAAAAAGCATAACAACAAATTGACTCAAAGGAAACTGCAATAGAAATATGAATATTTGGAATAAATATGGCAAGAGCATTATGAATGATACAAAAAATACACATATTGGCACTAACCTTTTTCACAATTTGGTCCACGATAATTTTTTGCTTCATTCCGACTGCAATTGCTAACAAGTTCATTGAAGTATTTGGCTTGATCTGCCAAAGATTTATCATGCAACATCAAAGCAAAATCTCAACTAAAAATTTTCAAAATCATCCATTATTTCAATTTCAACAAATAGAACTCCAAATCCATATTCAGCATATCAGAAATCAAAACGTAAATTCTTGCATCCAGCATGAACAGGTCTGTTTCCTTCTATTGTAAAGTCCTTAATAGTCATTAGAAGCAACACGCTAGATTTTGAATTGTTAAGTCATAAAACTTGAAAAGAAAACATTATCAATTTGGTTCCAACATTTGCAAAAATGGATTTTCATTGTTTCCCAATAAATACTTTTAGAAAAATTCTCCATTATCAAATTTTTTGCACGAAATCATGCATGACTATCCCGTAATGCAAAACATAAAAAGAGACTTTAGGATCTGTAGGTACAACCATACATATATATACTAAGCTTCTAAACGATAAATTTTACTTACATCTTCTGTAGGATTGTTCCATAATGGTCGCATTTGAAAATCAGAAGTTTTGACAATTATTCCTTTGGGTAGGGCATCAGTTCCAAAAGGCCTGCAATGATTCTAAGCAACAGAGATCACAAATTAAATGGAAATCCAAGTGATTGATCCACATAAAATTTTATTGATCTTAAATTAGAAGACAAACCTTGCATTTTTTTGATTTTGCACTCTGCAGTGTCCCAGGGACTTCCCGTTTTGCTAATTTCTGTGAGAACAAAGTCCAAATAAAATCATCTTAGTAGATTCGTTTCCAATTCACACCATTAATCATCCAGCAACAGAACAAAAAAACATGATAAAGGTATGAAGATCAAAGCTCCCCCCGTAATCAACATTTTTATCGATGATTGTTAAAAAAATCTTATGAACAACTTCTAACAATGCTCAAAGAAAGGAATCAACTTCTCTCATGGATGATACACCATGTGCAGCGCAAAAAACAATGAAACTGCTTTCTGACATATTTCATCAAGTATACTTTCAAACACTGCATTGTCCTTGACTATCAAGAAAACATGAACCCACTCCTTACGACAGCCTTCCCACATGATAAAAACTCCACCATTGCCTATATAATTCTTATAAAGTTAGCAACTTTTAGAAATATAATATTAATACCCGGCATCATCACCTGCTAGTCAGTTTTTACTTAGCAAAGCCACTGTGTGCATGCAAAGTAGATAAGGGACAAAGCAATGCAATTTAAATGAAAATACAATCAGGAACTCGCATAATTTTTTAGCTTCTGCGTCTTAAAAGCAAAGAGTAAAAGATCAGCTCAGATAGTTCGATTTTTTATATCCCCGTTACAAAGCATTCCACTGCAAGCTCTGTTAAGTGCAGTAGAATCCTCAGGACAAAATGTCCAACAATGATATCAGCAAGAAACGTCCAAATTCTCTTACAAAACATTTCCAAATCACCATTCTCTGCAGGAATAAACTACATCGAAAAGGCGGGAGATACTCACAACTTTGTATTCCTCTCCAATCAATTCATTACCCATGAAGTAAGTGCCACATATCAATGTAGCTATAACTAGAAAACTGCAGAAGCATGATTTACTCTTAGGATCTGAAGGAACAAGAGCCTGAGAATAAAATTAAAGAATCATTTTCACACTGATAAGCATGGAGTATAGAATGACAGAAAACACCAATATGATTGAGAAAGCTAAAGAAATGGTTCCACCAATTGTTAACATGCATTAAAAGCTTCAGTGAAATGACTTTTTTCTTTTTCATAATAGTTTCCTTGATATTAGAAAATCAATCAAAGCAAAGCCATGAATCTGATAGATTTGTGATGAATACAGAACCAAGGGCTTAGGATCCATAAATCTTAAATAGAAAAGGATATGTTTCTTTCTCCAAGATGAAAAATAATAAAACAGAATCTACTAAATAATACAAATAAAGAAACAGTTCATCATCGACCTAGAAAACATTCATTGACTTGGTGCCTATCAAAAAACAGATACCATGATACAAAGAATATTTGAAAGACAAGTGACTTAAAAGTAATAAATGGAAAGAAATTCTATAAATTATACTCATTCATCAATATTAATACAGTCTTTTGGTTATACTTCTCCACGAGAAATAGTTCAAGTCTCAAAGTGGTAATAAATGGAAAGAAATTCTATAAATTATACTCATTCATCAATATTAATACAGTCTTTTGGTTATACTTCTCCACGAGAAATAGTTCAAGTCTCAAAGTGCAATAATCTCCATCCCAGTGGTTTCGGGAAATAAAAACACTGATCAATTAATTTCTGAAACTGAAATTAGTATGAAATTTTGAGAAGCAGTTTGAAGTTGCAAAATTGAAGTGCTGAAACGCTTTTGATGAATAGATTAAAGCGTTAAGAGGATCCAAACAGAATTCACTGGTGAGAAATAAGTTGGACAAAATCCCCGACGTCATTTGAACAAGTTGATCAAATTCAAGTATTTGCTCTTCATGATGAGAAGGATATTCAACAACAACGAACTGTCCTCAAGTCCAAAAAGCGATCAAGTTACAGGGAGGAATTCAACTTGCATCCTCCGTTTACACAATACACCAAGAAAGACTTGGAACTTGGATCACTCTTCAGACTAAATTTCAAGTGACTTCTTGTAACGTATACTTTAAGTTGCAGAAACCAAGAAAACTGCAGTCAACCCGTCAGAATATACCTCAAAAGAGGAAGCAGACAAGTTTTTTTAATCCCCACCGTCCCAAAAGGAGGAAAAAAAAAAGGTCCTTTCTTTTCCTTTCTTAAGGACAACTAGAACAGAAGAAACCACAATTATCATCCTTAACGAGAACCAATCATCGTTATCAGAAACCCACAAAGGAAATAAAACAGGAAACAAAGAGAGGAAGCAGTGAAAGATCTTCATAAACACCAGCACCAGCACCAGCACCAGCACCACCAACAACAACAGAAATAAAATATAAAAAAAAAACAAAACTTTGTGGACGTATTGCAACAGAAACAATTCAAAGCACATGCATACACACAGAGCAAGAGATGAGCGTTTTGGGAAAAGGCTTACACGAAAGGGAGACTTCATCATTGAGCAGGAGTGGCAAGCATGAAGAGGAAGCAGAAGCAGAAGAACGAACAAGTACAAGGAAGGTTGAATCAAAGTCTTTTTGTGGAATTTTAGTTTGTTGAATATATATACATATATGTGATCTTAAAGACACAAGACAGACGGATAAAGGAAAGCATAGAATACCCACTTTACCTGCCTAAGAGAAAGTTGACAGAAGAAAGCAAGAGGCAGAAAAAGCCGGAAAGGAAAAGGACTAATACCAAAAAAAATGGAAAAAAAATAAAGAAAGTTCCAATTTTTACTGTATTACTTTTATTATATTCGAAGGAATATAGGTAAAATTGCTTTTTTTCCATGAAAAGTAATGATTTGTTAACATTTAAAAGTACAGAGAATCCTAAGAAAACATAAGAAACACCACAACTAAGACATTTCTTTGAAAAGGAAGTCTATCTGTACATTAAATCCTTGACAATGAAGATGATGAATGGCTATGGCGGATTTGAGATCATGCTTATCCAAATATGTATATATTCCTAGTTGAACTCCTCCATGAGTTGATCAATGCTATTTTTCAAGTCAAAATTTTAGTATTTATCTTATCTAATAAAGAAAGAAAATGATTAATTTTTTATATTTAACTCAAAATAATTTAAATTTGGCCTAAATATTATTATTTTTAAATAATTTATAATAATTTTAATTATATTTTATCATATTATACAATGGAAAATTTAACAAGAACATGGCAAAGATTGGGTCTTTGGCCTCTTCACGTTGTTTAAGAAAAGGGAATGAATGTGGGGAAGTGGTGAAGTGGTGGCGAAGGCCATTTTCCTTTGGCATTCGCGCGAGTATGGAATTTTCTAAATGTACTCGCCTTTATAATGCTTATTTACTGGACTCTCCACCTCAGCCGTCTCAGTCCCACGAAAAAGTTGACTTCTTGACTTTTACTTTTCTCTCTCTTATTTTCTAAAATAATTTAGGCTTATTTACCCAAATAAAAAATTAAAAAACTGACTTTGACTTTGAAAAAATATATTTTTGATAATTTCAATAAGATACAACAATAACACCAAATAAAAATCTTGCCGACACAAAAATTGAAAATATCTCATATTTCGCAGTCTTATCTTTGAAAGTTAATACAACTTATTTGTATATAAGAAAATATATTTTATTTGAATAATATTTTCTCAATTTAATCTTTTTAAAAGTTTATTAAATGCAAATATCATTATAAAAATTAATAATTTTTTTGGAAACAGAGGAACCCGTACTCGCTATCCTTTGGATGCACACTGAGTAAATCTCTATATTGACACAATAGCCTGCAAATTATGCCAATCGAGTATTTCGCACTAGACAAACCCTGTACGACAAGCTCGATCAAGAGAGTATAGATAGGTAGAATTCGAATACAAAACTTTTAACTTCACACCCCTCACTTCACCAACTCGACTATCCCTTACGAGCTTAATAAACTTATTCTAACATTACTTAAAAATTGTATTTCAAAATAGTAAAAGGGATTCAATTAAATATTCCAAATAAAAATGTATAATTGTTAATCATTATTTATTTAATTACATAAAACCCGACATAATCTAAATGATTTTATGTTATACTTTAATATACTCTTTTTTTTTGGTACAAAAGAAACTAAGAGGAAGCAGTAAAAAGAACTCAACCCCATAAATACAGGTGCCAACTGCATCTTTTAACAGCAGAAGAGAAACAGAAGCTGGTGGTAATTCCATCACACGATTGTCAATAGTCGGAGAACTTCCCCCGAGCTTGGTTAGATGAGCTGCAACCGAATTTCTTTTTCGAAGCAAATGGGCTATTTTCACACATCAATCTCTTTGCATAAAATTTTGGATGTAATAAATAACATTGGTATGATAACGTGTCACCTAATCCTTTCCTTCCAACAGTCGAGTAACACTTAGATTAATTATTTAATTATGTTAATTATTGTTAGGTAGTGGTCAATTTCGTGCAAGTCTATCATTAAGGCCAAATGTATTTATTATTTTTGTTTTATTAATTAGTTTTATTCTCCACGTCCTCCTCAAACTTCAAACTTGTTCATTCATTCCGAAGTTGACTTGAAGGCAACATATTCTTATTTTTATAATAATAAAAGATTAGGAGATAATTTTCATTCCGATAGACTAATAATGTTTTACATTATGATGTATTATATACGTAAGAGATGTCAAGGTATTTAATACACGAGGCTCTTCGTTTTGGGAAAATTTGGAGAGGGTCGTAATATACGTAGCCTTCCTTTTTAAAAAATAATTAAATGATTTTTGTATTTTTTAAAAGAGAAAAATTAAGAGTATATTATTTTATTTTCTTTAATAAAAGGTGTTTATATTTATTTGCATAGAATGAGTGGTAATTAAGAATTTCAACCAATTCTTACATACGTTCAAATCTAGAAATAAGCCCTTCGGGAGCATCCGAGTTGGTAGAGTAAGGGGTATAGAGCTAAAAGGTCATATGTTCAAATCTTCCTATCTACACTCTTTCAGTCGAGTCTGTTGTACAGGATTTATTTAGTGTGAAGTACCCGATTGACATAATTTGTAGGCTATTGCGTCAATTCGGAAGTTTACCCAACGAACATCTAAAGAATAGCGACTGCGGGTTTTTTCGTTTCTATTTAAAAAATACTTAGAAATAAATTTAGTATTGTGTAACAAATAATATATAAGGAGACAAAATCAACATCAACAACAATAACATCACTCGGTAGAAGTTTTGTTGAGCCACAGAGTCCGGAGAAGTTTAGTAGTACGCAGTCTTACTCCTAACTAGTAGAGAGGTTATTTCTAAGTGATCCGTATGAATATACGGAACCACAGAATATTTTTTTCATTAAATAATGAACTGCCCAAAATATTTTAAAAAATACCTAAAAATCAGTACACATTGGCTTCATTTTTCAAAATTAATAATTTACCTATTCGAAAAATAAACCAATTAAAAATGCTTTACTTGTATCACTAGTGGATTATATATTCAAATATAGAGACGGAGAGAGAAAGAGACGTCTGTGGTGAATTATGGACGACGTGACTGCCAATGCTAATAATATACTTTTGAGTGCACAAAAGATCAAGGTCGTTGTATATATTTTGTTTTCTTGCACTATATGTCACATTCTATAATTTATTATACCAAATGGTGTCATCAGCATTAACATTGCCCTAATGAAATGGTTTGATGGCTTTAATGATGAGAAGGAATGCTGATACCACCAATATATAAATATATAATAAAATAATAAAAGAATATTAAAATAACAAAATACTAATAATAAATATAAAACATACATAAAAGATAATTATAATTAATTAATATGTACAAATAAAAATATAAAATAAGTAATACAATAAATATAAAATAAGATAAAGCAAATAAATAAATACACAAATAAGAAAGAAGACAAGTAAACAATGTTATGAATTTCGGCACTGGTCAATTTCGAGTAATTTTTTAAATTTATAAAATAGTTCATGAATTTTTTTAAAATTACAAAATAATTCTTTAATATATTTTACTGTATAATTTATAATTTCCGGTGATAATTTATGTCAACCTTGTCACCGGAAATTATAATAATAAAATTTTAAAATAATAAAAATTTATTTATTTATATTAATATTATTTTCACATATAAATAATAATCATGATTGATATGAAAAATGTCATTTAATCATCGTATCAATATAAATTTAAAAATAATACAAAGTATTTAAATATTACAATTTTATTATATAATTAATAATAATTAAATCAAAACATTAAATATAAATAATAATAAATATGTATGATTCTT
>JANIPN010000218.1:3688057-3698128 GCA_027478595.1 Erythroxylum anguifugum | reverse complement strand
TAAATAATGACAATTGGAGAAGACAATTTTTAAACCAAGCCCAAATAAAATTTGATTTTAATGATAGCGTCAGCACTCATCTCTTGTCCTTCTTTGGGGTGTATATATATATATATAAGAGGTGTTCTAGAACAAGTAAAAAAAAAAAAAGAGGTGTTCTAGAAGGGTTACACCTAAACTAATCTTCGTTCGAGTCGGATAAGTTCCTTGCGGAAGATAAAACTTTAGTCTTAAATTTTAAACGACTTTTTATATAAGAACAGTTTAAACCTGCAATATCACTTGAGTCAAAAAGAACCCCTGTTGATTTACCTGCACCTTGTAGTTTCTTTACGGTATTTATTTCCACCACTTACTAGAGCCAGCTTCCACTTGACTGTCTAATTCCAACTGAGTTTTCACCTGTCAAAACCATAGTTTAAAGGTCCTACACAACCTCCAACCTTCAACCACAAACTAACCTTTCATTATGTAGGCCTAGATTAGAAGAGCCCTCCAAGGAAAGTACTTTAAAGTTCCTACACAACCTCCAAGCTCCAACCACAATCTATCCTTTCACTATGTAGGCCTAGATTAGATAAGCCCTCCAAGCACGCGGTACTTTCCTGGATGAAAAGCACAACCACGAAAACCCCAATCTTCTTAGGATAATTTTGTCCTACTCTATAATATTAGAAAATATTAATTATATTTTTTGATTTTTTAATAACTTATTAATTAAGTTATATAATTTAATACAAATAAAAATAATAAAGTAGTTTAATAAATGATCTAAATTAATGAGCCAAATTTTAGAAAAAAATAGATCTCGATTAGTATAAATTGAACCTGTATTAAACTTGTAATGGAAAAATTGATCTAAAAGCTATATGTAAAAATTAAGGTCTCGTGCCGTTGCTTATATAATTCATAAGTATATAAATATTCTAACCCAATAAGAGTAATTACGTCTTAAGAAAATTATAGAAATGTGTCAATTGAGTGTCTGTGAATATTTTCCGAAAAGATCATCATAGATTGAAACTCATTTTAGCCTCAAAAACTGTTTCGGAACATTAGATAAAATCGAAATTAGGTATTTCACATTTCTTTCATTTTTTAACTTTTTCGTGACCGGAGACACGTAATAAAGTATATTTTACGTGTTACACATCAATTTTTTGTTATTGTGTGTATTTTACGTGTTACACATCAATTTTTTGTTATTGTGTGCATCGATCATAAAATCCGTGAAATCGTCGTTGACTTGTCATCGGAGAGGATCAATTCGGACAAAGTTTACGATGGCTATGGCTATCTGAGGCTCACTTATAAAGAGCAAGGTTTGGCTAACGCTTTACCGTTCAAGTACGCATCGTTTCTGGAGGGTCTGGAGGCTTGTAGCGTGCAATTGGGCAGGTGGTCCAACGGTGGAGCGGCAGTGCCGGCAAGCAGTGGTGCGACTCGCAAAGGCAATTGGTGGCAATGAGAAGAGAGAGTAGAGAGACCAGCGATGTAGCCGAGGCTAGGTAGAGAGGAGAGAGCGAGAGAGAAATGTGAGGGCCTGCATGGATGGGCTTTATTTCCTTAGGTTTTTTTTCAAGAGATTTTAAACTTCGAGATATAATATTCGGCCGATATTTTAAATACCAGTCGGGAATAGATGAAAACACTAGTATTGAATGTCAGTATTGAACGTGCCTGAAATCCTCTTTCCTCTTTATTCTGGCCCTAACCTGTCCCCGTTTGATCCAAGTCATTCATTCATATGGGTTGGATCAAACAAGGACAAGTTAAGGCCATAATAAGAGGCCAGAGGATCATATCCCGTATTGAACGTCGATATTTTGCATTGTTTTTGATTGGTACTGGCCAGAACGGCACAAAATTTAATTACATATAAGTAAATAAATAAAACAAACATGTTATTATAAAAAATGTTTAAATTAAGTAAGAAAATATTTAGGCTAAATAAGAAAAAGAGAAATACTGCGTGTTAAATGTTTAGGTTAAAATTTAAATACAAAATATAAGACTCGAAAAAAATATTTAAAAGATTGAGACGAAGAAAAAGAGCTCTTGTTCTCATATCATTGCCTTGAAAATATGTTCAAATTTTTTATTGAAAGTGACGTCCTCGATAAGTTTTAGCAGAGTGATATTATTTTAATTTGTATAGTATATGTTTAGTTATTTATTTAATTTTAATATTATTAAAAAAGTTCTTGATATATTCTTTTTATTAAAAAATTTCATAGAAATAATATATTATATACCAATTTTATAAAAAAAATAATATGAAATATTTGTCAATTTTATAAAATTTTTAATACAATGAATATATGTTTTCATTTAATAAAATATGAAAAATTAAGAATTGTAGGTGTCTATTGAATAAGATATATAAGAAGTCAAAAAAAAAAAGAAGATTTCATTTTTCTAGCCTTTTGTTATTGTCACCCTTTGAAGGCGAGCTTAGAGGACTAGTACTGTCAAAAGTTCGAGTCAGGGAAATAATCTCTTCGTAAAATATAAAAGAAAAACGGCGTATAATTAATATTCTTCACTTTTACATTAGAGTTTGCTTTGCTATTGTCTCCTCCCTTGTGTTTGTATTTTCAAGGGCCAATTCATACTTTTGTTCCTGAAGTTTGGAGAATCAGATATTCTGTTCCGGTTTATTAGTTCCTACCTTATTTTATTAAATCTCATCCACATATTTATGTAAGGTCCACACAAATGTATCAATAAGATTAAGTAGCACATAGTTGGAACACTCTAACGAACTACAGTGTTCCAACCACAAGTTAAGGGCTGACTTTGATTTTGGACCTTTGAGTCTGTTTCCTCAATTTTAGTTTCTACTTAAGTCTTTAAACTGTATCTAAATAGTTTAATATCAGAATTGGAAAGTTATTTTTTTTTCTTAAATGTGAAAAAGTTAAAAGTGCATTTTAATTTTATAATAAGATACAAAATAAACTCTAAAAACATATTAAATTAATCTTAAACGTTTTCAAAATATGATATCAATGTAATCATATAACAAGTGAGATTTATTATAAGAAATCTAAAAATTTATAAAAGTGAATTTATTGTGATTTTAAGGTTTTAGAAATTCTTAAAAAATTTATTAATTCGATAATTTAATAGAATTTTCGTTTATTGCTATCAGACGATCGTCTACTATTAAAAAAAAGTATGAGAGTTATTATTTTAATAGATTTTATAGTTGTTATAGTAATTTTTGACTAAATTATTCTTAAAATTTACAATTTATAAAATAATTTAGTAAAATATAAATTCTAATGTAACAAAAATAACCAAAATAATAAAATATTAGGATCCTTATTAATAAGTGCATACGGTACAAGCCTTTTCTATAATGGCTTGTAAGTTGTAAAGTAGGATTGAGAGAGCAAGTTATAATCTTAAGCTGGCCAACTCTAACTACACGAAGTTTAAAGCAATGGAAGCAAAAACAATCACTGAATGAAGAACCAAATGAATGGTAAGTAAAGGTACATTACACATTTTAATAAAAACCCTTAATGGCTATGATGGAATCCATGACTAAGAAAAGAAAATTGTTGAAGAAAGAACATTTCTTCTGTTTATCATGACTGATAAGAGCAACCAACTGTTATCATTACATATCAGTCAACTATAGCTCGAGAAGGCAACAACAATGACTTCCTTTGATTTTTCATACCTCTCAACTTGAGTGGACTCCACAACAATGACTTACGTTGCAGGGCAACAACAGTTGGATGTCTTGGTTTCCATGAACCTGCCTGTGTTGGAGGACTACCCATGAACTTACTGCTGCTGTTCATGACAGCACCTGGTGTCAGTGTTGCTTCTGATGTTGATCTGTACTCTGGCAATGGTGAGAACAACTTGGAGTACCTTGCCTTTCTAGGGTCTCTAGTTCCAAGTTTCAACTGAGAGGCTGAACTGCGAAGTGGTGTTGTGAGGCCTGAGTTCGGCTCTGGACGGTGGAGTGTTGCGATTGATACCCTTCTCCTAGGCTGAACAGCTTGAGCTGATGTTGAAGGAACAGATGGTCTGACAGCAATAGACATACGCCGTGGTTTCATTAGGCTTTTCGTGTTTGCTCCACCCATTGTTCTTCGAGTAATGTTCTCTTTGTCATGAATTGAAGAAGATAGGGTGATTTTCCTGTTGTGTAAAGGAGATGGTGGGGGCACAATATTTGTGATTCTACGTAGCGGCAGCCTAGGCTTTGAAGGACCCAAAGGAGGCTTTTTCTCAGTAATCATCATTTTCTCAGCTGCTTGTTTTAAAGATTGTGATGAAGCAGTTGAGAAAGCTCTTGTTTCCTGCTTTAGTCTCATCTTCCTTTCCTCCCCCAACTGACTTTCAAGGTCTCGAACCTATTTGTGAATGCAAAATTTTAATTAATAAACATCTATATTTGAAGATAATTGTCCACTTGTTCTTCTGACTAGGAAAGCTCAATGGAAGATCTCAGAATTGAATCGCTTAATAGATGTCTAATTAAGTAACATTCAAGCTAATGCATGATATGGTTCCTGCAAAAACTATATATATTTGAACAAACACAAGGAAAACTCAAAGAGAGTTAAAATCTGTCTTTTCCTTGTCAAATTTGGATCTCAAACAAAAAGAATTGGACATGAAAATCAAAATAACCTTTTCTTGAAGACTTCTGCAGATGTGTTCTCTGGCAGCAAGCCTCAACTGCAAAGATTGCAAATTATCCTGTAACTTCTTTGCTTCCTTCTCATCATGCTTAACCTTCTCAGCCTGATGAAAAAAAAAAAGAGAAGCCATAAGCACTGACACATTAAACATGCAAACCAAGGAAGGAAAAAGCCAAGTTTGATCAGCATGCATACAATTTGCTTGTACTTGAAAAGCTCAGAAACATCTGCCTGTTTCCGAGCAGGACCATTTTCAATTCCTCGGACTCGACTTGCAAAATTCAAAGAACAAAGGGTCTCCCCAAGATCAGCAGCACTTGGACTTATCTGCACAAACATCAAAGTCTTGCAATCTCCTCCTGCATTTCACTTTTCTAAGTTAGCTAAAAGGTGAGTCATCTTGTAGTTATAGCAAATCTATCTTATCCCATTAGTTAAATTTATAAGTAGCACAATATTACATAGCGTAATACAATATTTCTAAATAATATTTAAACTATCAAGGTACAAAAAATATTCCTATATACATAAAAATATTCCAATACTAATTACTATTATGTGTATAAATTTTGAATAAACCAACTTTTAAAAACAAATAAGATCATATATAGAAATTATATATTTTCTATTTTTATTTATTTTGTGCTTTTTCATTTTCTGATAAATCTTAAAATACAAAAGAAAACAGAACTTGATAATAAGATAGCATTGTTTTCAAGCAAAAAAAGAAAACATTGAAAGTAATGTAATTAAAATAGAGACAGAAAATGAAAAGAGGATATTTGTTAGAAAAGAAGAAAGGAAGAAAAATAATAAAAATAGAGAAAAGTAAATATACAAATAGAGATAGCAATAGAATTGTCAAAGAAATATAGAAGAAAGGTAATAATTTAAATGGACTGCTAGTACAAAGACAAACATCAATCAATCAAAAGAAAATTAATGAAATGGAGAATTAAAAGATGATAACTTTGAAGGAAAATAAACAAAATTTAAAGATTTAAGTCTAATGATGTGAAAAAAAAGTAAGTTCCCAAAAATAAAAAACGACTTTAATACCATATTAATAAGGCAGTATAATAATTCATAGTAAGGAAATAAAACATACCTAAAGAATACTTAAATTATTCTAGTACAAAATATTCACATATTAGATACATAAAAATATTATCTCTTCAATGTCATGATCTACAGGTAACATAATAGTAAAAATTACTAAAGTAACTGCTCACCCAGAGAGCTCTGCAACATGTGAGTAAGCTTTGAATTCCTGCTTTGGAAAGGACAAATATTTTAGTAGAAGATAACAGTGTGGAAGAAACAAGATATAAGAGACAGAGAGAGAGATACCTGTAAGGAATGTGGCTATTTTTGGATGCAAGGGAGGAGATAACATCACCAAGTGCTGAAAGAGATTTATTTATGAACTGTGATTCCTTTAGCCTCTCACCTTCAACTTCAATCTTCCCCACGCGCTCACTGCCAGCCAAATCTACTAACCAAAGTTGACTCCTTGTCTTCTGTCCATTCATAAAGTTCTCTGCTTTTACTGTTATTCTCAACAAGCTACACAGAGAAGCAATGATTTGGTCATTCGTAAGGTTACAGGTAACAACTTGTTTTATAACACCAGCCATCACTATATCCTCTTCTAAATCCTAAATGCAACAGAAATAACACCAAGTTTTTTCGTCCAATATTCCTAGAGAACTTTCTCCCTGAGTGACTAATGAGATGCTGTAAAGTCCACCCTTAGAAACATTAAAAAAGAGAAACAAACAGTTAAAAGAATATTGCATTACCAGTGAGAACGGCTGCTGAGCTCATTAGCACTAGTGGATCCAACTGATCTGGCTTGACTTCCAGATTTAAGCAACTCCCACACATCCTCTGTGCAATAAACTCTAGCTTCAACAAGTCCTGGGACTTCTTGTGTTCCTTCTGCTGCTTGCTTTATCTCCAACCTTCATACATATAACATAAGATTTGATAGCAAATATTGACAATTATAATGTCAATGTTGATTTCTTCCTCTGAAATGCATTTCACGGTAAAGCCTGTTAGGCATTCCTTCAGGAATTGGGGGATGCGGTTCATTCAACAGCCAGTAATAAGAATTCATGTGGCATCAACTTTATAATGTTTTAATAACGGCTTACACTAGTCATGCATATGCACCATGACGATAGTGGAGAAAGTTAATCTAACAACATTGACGAAAAAGGTAAATAACCTATAATGATCTTGATCCTTGTAAACAGGCGGTTAAATAAAGTGAACTCTTCTTTAAAAAATTATTAAATAATATGTTTTCCATTCAACAGCTTCCTAGCACATGAAGTCACAAATGGCAAAGAGAACTGACCTTTTAGAAGGCTGGTCTGAGTTTTCTACCAAGAGGTCCCTAATCTTTTCATTGTACACCTCCAACATGCTAACAGAAAGCTCATATCTCATAATGCCAATTCTCTCTTGAGAAATCCGAAACAGCTCTTCCAATGTCCTGTAATTGACCCCTCTATTTTCAGGGGTACCCTCCATAGTAAATGTCTTCCCAGTTCCTGTTTGCCCGTAAGCAAATATGCAAACATTGTAGCCATCCAGTACTGAAGTTACAGCGGGCTTAGTTTGTTCAAAAACAGCCTCTGCACAAGGCACGAGCACAAGATTAGGAAAACCAGAGAAACAACAAATTTTATGATATATATATATTGGTAAAAGGAAACCATAAATATCTTGTTACCTTGGTTATCCTCAGGCCTGAACACATGATCAAATTTAAACAATTTTTTAGAAGAATCAGAGGAAATGATCTGAAGCTCATTATCTTGGGAGGCATCAAATTCAACAACACAACCAGAGCCGCTAGCAATTTCAGTATGATTAAGTGGCCTGCATCTGCAAAAGACTCGAATGTTGCCTTTAAGCTCAATCACTTCATTGTACAGCCGCTTTCTTTCAAATGATTCTTCAATGTACTTCTTCTTCAACAGTTCGTTTTCCTTGCCTGACAAGAATAAACGAAAAAAAGCTATAGATGCTAAGAACAGATAAAGGAAGAACCAATTTAAGCTTTCACCGTTAAATGCTTACCAAGATTCAGAAGAGTGTCCAACACTTGAGGTCCGGGAAATGATTCTGCGGTTACAGTCTTAACTTGATTGGAAAGACTGATATGTTCTTTCTTCAAACCCTAAATCAGAAAGCATTCAGAAAATGAACAAACAGTCAGCATTAGGGGAAAAGTCAGGTGTTAAATAACGTATTCTTTTCTCATTTTTTGGATGGGGAAAACAGAAAAAGAAAAGACATTTTTTTGACAGAGCCGCTAGGTCTAGTTGTCACAAACGGATCACAATTTCAAAATACAATTAACAAAACCATGCTCAAAGCCAAACTTCTTGTGCATCAATGGGAAAAATTACCTGAATTCTGTCGCTCAAACTGATGATTTTCTGTAGAATCGGCAACATGGGTCCTTTCTCTGAAGAAATTTCTGGGTTTCTGATGGATGAACTACCCTCATCCATGGAATTGATAGTTTCTTCTACAATATTTGCAACAAAAAAACATCAATAGTTTATACTTATTGAAAACGTAAGTTCGCTCACAAGTCACAAATTGATCCAACCGTTTCCGAATTTTTCATTTAATTTGAATAAACGAAGCCACTGAGTTACTACATGAAATTGCGATCAGTTACCCAATTCACGGTCGTCGAGAAACCCTATGGTTGGAGTTCTAGGGTCTAAGTTCATATGCCGGGCACCAAATTCTGGTTTTATTAAATTAAAAGAAAACATTTATAAAATTCAAAACCGAGTTACGAAATTCTGATCTTCTTGGGTTGTTTGGGATTCTGGGGTTCGAATATACGATCTATGAAAACGAAAAAGAAAAACATCAAGATCAGAACTTGAAATTAATTATCTTTTAACTTCATTAAGGAAAAAAGAAGAAGAAGAAGAAGAAATGAATAGAACCAAGAACCATTACAAAACTTGATCTTTCTCTAGGGTCTGAAACAGAAGCAGCAAAGAACTTCTTGAAATTGAAAAAGAAGGAAATTTCCAAATAAAGAGAAGACGCATACCAGTGGTAGAAGGTGAAGAGGGCTTTGAATCAAATGTCCCTTCCATTTCCATCGTTGGATCTAAAAGATACACCTGCCGAGTTAGTAGTGAAAAAGAAAAGTAGATCAGTAGATTGAAAGAGTGGGTGAGTGAGAGGAGAGAAAGAGAGAGAATTTAGGGTTTTCTGTGATAAAGAATTTGAATTGAGGAAAGAAGAAGGAGCTGTTTCTAACGGCTATATTCCTCGAGAGAATTTTGAATTGAATGCATAGGACCATCGGTACATGTATACCTTTTTTTATAATATAATAAATCTACTTTTTCTCTAATATTGTAAATTTACAAAATGATTTTTTATTTTCACATATAAATTGTTTTTAGTTTCAAAAGTTATACAAAATTAAAAAAAAATTATGTGCTAAATATTGATCTTTTGTTTTTAACTAAAAATATAAAATCGTAATTTAATATTTTTTATTTTAATCAATTAATGCATACAAATTGAAGAATTTTTAGAAAAAAATCAACGTAATCATGCAAAAAACTCTCAACTTTGCGAGAATCTGAAGAGGGTCATAATTTACTATTTAAAAGAAGTAATAACTTTAAATTATTTGAAAGTTGATCAATTAAATTTTTTTCATCTTTTCCTTCACTGTAATTATCATAATACACTTATAAATATTAGTAAACATATAATTTTCATGAATTATAATCCCACTATATATATAATATAATCTAATCTAATAATTTTATTAAGTTGAAATACTAAATTCACGTTCTAGATTTATTACTTATTTGCATTACTCAAAACCATTCTTTTATCTTGAGATTTAAGGGATAGTTTGGTTCTATTTTTATTTTTCTGTTGTAATTTTTAGTTTTAGTTTTATTAGTTTTAGTTTTAGTTTTTATTTTCAGTTTTTTGTTTTTTTCCTTTCAAATAAAAACAAAGACCTGTTTGGTTATTAATGTAGTTATATTTTTATCACTGATAATAATTACATTTTACATAAAACTTAAAGATAAATTTTTTTAATTAAATAAATTTATTTAATCTCTTATATAATATTTATTAACAAAGTATTAATAATTAATAATTAAAATTTTATTTAAAAATTTATATTTATTTGAAATATATTTTAATTATTAAATCAAATTTTTTGAATATTTATATATTTTAAATTTAATTATAAAATTAAATTATTCATAATTTTATTGACAATTAATTTTAATTTATTAAATATATAAACATAACGTTAAATTAAATTATTCATAAATTTTATTAAAAATTAAAAATTAAATAATATATATTTAAATGATAGTAAATC
>JANIPN010000218.1:3663093-3687957 GCA_027478595.1 Erythroxylum anguifugum | reverse complement strand
AAATTATTCATAAATTTTATTAAAAATTAAAAATTAAATAATATATATTTAAATGATAGTAAATCATATTATGAAAAAAAAACATAAACAAGAGAAAAAAACTTCGTTTTTTGATTTTCGTAATTTTTAAAAATTGGAAGAAACTAAAACTAAAAACAGAAATTAGAAACTTACGCAAACAAGATTTTTTACTGAATTTGATTGTTTCCTTCTTATTGCATTATTTTTTATTCATACAACTTCTTTTGTATCAAAAGTATAATGATAAATAAATAAAGTTTTTCATAATTTCTGAGAATATCAAACTACTTGAATGAAACAGAATTTCCTATTTTTTGATAATATCAAACAAGCTCTAACATATATAGAAAAACATAAAAGTGAGAGTTAGTTATGAAAAGTAAAATGAATTGAAGCCAATGAAGCATTCAAGGTACATTTATTTACAATCAAAACTCTAAAACATAATGTTCTTATAAAGAATGAAAAATGTCATTGCCTTATTTCTGATAAGGTACTTGGAAAGTTGGAGTTGGTAATCTCAGACTTGGAAAATATTACGAATATGATGATGATTCCAACCTTTAAGTGTTACCCGAGCACTGACTCCTGGAGGAACCTCAAATGATATCTTCACTGGCATCATCTCTCCAGGTACAAGAGAAAAATAGTTATCAGAGTAATGAACTGGGAGAATCCTTGTGTCCTTTCCTTCCTTGCTCTGTGTTGATGCAGTAGTTACACCATGAACAGAGAAACGAAGAAAGAAAGCAACACCGACACCGTCTCCACCGACTTCGGCAACCTTCAAGCTGTTATTTTCTCCTGAAAAATGTCTGAAGAACCTCTTGAACAAACTGCCTTCTTGTTCGCCACCACCAGTATTTACAGGTTCTGCTGAGCTCGTGTCGTGATCTTCATCACCAATTCTAGTAACAAAGTTGTTCTGATATGTCAAACTTTTGGTGTTCGGTTTCTTGGATGTGTTGTGCACAAGTATCTCCAACTCATAGGTGGAACCTCTAATGGAAGTCTTTGATGTGATCTTGAGGGGAACTCTCTTCTGCTTATATGATTCCAACAACTTGTAATCTCCACCTGGCAAATGCAACCAATAGAAGTTCCTTGATATAATACCTTGATCAGACATCTTGTAGAGCTTGAGAAGTAGGAAGTAGACTGGCTTCGGGTTTTGACACTTTGGATACTTCATCTCAACAATGGAGATTGTTTTCTGAGGCGGGACTCGAAGATTTTCTTCAACTTTGAAATACGGACATGCCCCGTCTAAATCCCAAACTGATACTTCTATGGCCACATTAGATAGTTCTTCACACGAAGTATTAACAACCTGTGTATGGAAAGAGTATTAAACCAACTATATAACCACAGAGTTGACGAGAAGCAGAAAATGATTCTATCAGTAAGATATAGTTTAATCTTGTGAGTTATGGAACCATAAACTAACTTTTCATTTAATGGAAGATGAACTGGAGGTCCCACATACTTCAAATATCAGACAACTAAGATCCATCTCCCAAGCAATCAATTCTGCATAGGCTAACTTATGATAGTACTGATGTGTTTACCTCAATAAAATAAGTTGCCAGATTCAATTGAACATGGATTGGTTCCGCAGCACACCGGCTGCCGTAGAATCCAGCCGTTTGGTCAAGCAAATGGTCATAAAACTGACCTCTTAGACCTGTCCAAGGATTCTGATTCTTCCAAACCAAAACACCAGTATATTTGCTCCACATACGGGAAGCCCAGCCCTCCAGCAAAGCTCTATACTGAATATAGTTCACAAGCTGAGCCTGGAATGATGTTTGAATAAAGTTTAGAAGCTTCACAGCATGTTGAGAGAATCCCAAGTAACTAGATAAAGAATTTAGCATACCTTCAAACAAAAATCATCAAGATCAGTTGGGGAGCCATACAAGAGGATCTGATTATGGACCTTGCCTGGTTTTGAGTAAGGAATGTATTTATGGTATTCCCATATGGGGTTAGGAACTTCTTCTACATAACCATTAGGAAGCTTCTTAAACAATGGGATTTGCCAGCCATCTGGTGGCATTGTTGCTCTGATGGTTTCAGCAACTGGCATTCCAACAGAGCCAAGCTCAGGGTTGAACCCATACTTGTAGAAATCATCCTTGAAGAAGCTTTCAGGGTATTGAATTTCATAAGGTCCATCTGTGAAATCTCCCTTCCCATTTGCAAAGCCATCCCATAAAGATCCTTGAATATAAATTCTTGTCCCGTCAAGGTACTGGCTAGGATCCTCGGACCCTAGTGACAAATCTTGAAGATCCTTGCCAGTTTCTTTGACATTTTGAAAATACGGATGGAGCTTCAGGTCATTTTTTAATGCATTGTTGATGTCATCTGGTGGAACCTGTTCATTTCCACCTACCCACAGAGCAAGGCTAGGATGATTTCTCAGAAGCTTGACTGTGTCTCTTGCACATACCAAGAACAGATCGTGGTCAAGTGGACCATCAGGATTTGAGACTGGCACACCCCTTCCATCAACATCTCCTGTAATCCAAAACTCTTGCCACACCTACATAATCAATCAGTCAGAAAACAGAAAATGAGATTAACTGCTTTTGCAACCCATAATTTCCAGCAGCATAAATGACAACAATAAAACTAGAAAAATAGTAGTACTGTAATCACAAAAAACAAAAAAGGAAAGGCTTAGAAAA
The DNA here is from genome assembly GCA_027478595.1 of Erythroxylum anguifugum. Lineage (NCBI taxonomy): Eukaryota > Viridiplantae > Streptophyta > Magnoliopsida > Malpighiales > Erythroxylaceae > Erythroxylum > Erythroxylum anguifugum. The sequence goes on along the minus strand of JANIPN010000218.1, from coordinate 3,685,243 downwards.
ATCTCAGACATAGAAATAGAGAGAGAGAGAGAGAGAGAGAGAGAGACCAGCAAGCCATAAATGTCACAATAATGGTAGAAATCTGGTCTCTCAGCTAACCCTCCACCCCAACACCGAATCATATTGAAGTTCATATCTGCATGGAACTTGATATCTGTCTGGTAACGCTTTCTAGAAAGTCGTAGTAACCCATCTGACAAAATCCAGTTGCCACCACGAATAAAAATAGGCCGACCATTTACCTTGAATAATCTGTTGAGCAGAGATAGATTGATCTCATTACATTTTAATATAACCCTGATAGCTACAATCCAGAATATCAATCTGATGTTAATTTGTTGATACCTGCCACCAGTTGCAGAATCGACGTAGCTCTCAATTTTACGAAATCCAAACAGTTGGCTCCATGAGTCTGACTCTCCATGTCCCTTTACATCAACAGTAATACTTACATTGTACAAGGATTGCTTTCCCATACCATTTGGCCACCATAATTTGGGTTTGTAAAAGAAGAGCTGCCAGCTCACATTGTTAGTATGCAAAAGGAGCATTGGAACTAAAATTAAGTGAACGAAATATGTGAACATTAAGATATGGAGAAAGTCATGATGTCATGAATTCATATTTTACAACTTAGAAAAAGAGAGAGTTAATCTACTCTGTCAAAATATACATAAGCAGTAGCATACATCTATAATATTGCTATGCATCAGAAAACACTACGATCAGCAGCTAAACAGCAGAACAATTATTTTTAGGTCAACAGAGGGGCCAAAGATATGATTTTTTTGGTTAAGATCATGACATAAGTACTATAACTGACCGGAGGAAATGTGAAAGTTGTGCTCTCTCCAGCTGGGATTGACACATTTTGTGTTTGAAGGTGCTCCACCAAGCAAATGCCATTTTCAAGTTCCAGTGTCACTTGGATATTCAAACTACAATCAGCTACACTGGTACCTTTATTTTTCAACTCGGTTGTGGCATGTAAATATACCCTCTTATATCCATCATAAAATGTTGAAACCAAATGGGGATCCACAATTTTCACTGGCTGCACATAATGATTTCATCCACAAAAAGGACTCAAGCTGTTAGCAATATAAAAAGTGGTGAAGTCCAAAATCACATAGAATCAAGTATAAATGTTCTCATAATAGAGTAGAAACTAGTTTTAAGAATTTCGAGACAAACACATTATCTGCTCCAAAAATTAAGGCAATAAATGGAATAACACCAACATAGAAAGTTAAACCATCAGCTTATTTTAAGTTACTTCTCAAAGGTCTCATGGGCTGTCCAGAGTAAGTTTCCCCTAGGCACATATCAGCTGGCTTAGAGTATGAACAATCACATGCAAGATTACATCTTAAAGATCATCCATGGTATTGAATCACAAAACTTAATCTCACCCCTGTAACATAAGTTGATACTTCATCCCATATGCCAGTGTTTCTATCCCTGAGATGTTAAAGAGCACACTGTTGTTACTGATCTCCACAATAATAGTAAATGAATACTTACTATAGAAGCACACAAGATAAGGACCTGCAAAGACAATAAGCTTAAAACTACAACTAGAAGGTAGAATATCAAAACCATAAAAAGAAAACTTATAGCCATACACTTATTTCACTTTACCATTATGGCATTTCAAGAAAGTGCATCTTTTCCTTTATGAATATGGACCAACTGGCTAGGACCAGACAGAATAAAGAAAGAAAAAGAAGAAATAATGTAGTCAGTTTACTGATCAGGGGGTTCACCTTATAGGCGCTATCCAATCCCAGCCCTCGACATAATGGGCAGTAACATCTTTTCCAATCTGTCAAAAAAGCAAAATGGTTAGTATTTAAGACTTTATACCCATATAATCACCGTAAGTTTCAGCTATCATCCACATAGATGACATCATTTTATGTCTGTGGTTCTGCAAAAGAATAAGCTAAAAGTGGAAAATTGATTTCAGAGGAGAGTACTATATAGATAGTCATATACCTCATGGTCACCACCCTGTCCCCCGTCACAAGGAATCTTCCCAGGATGGTCAGGAGGATGAACCAGAACAGCCAAAAGGTTTTGACCACTAGGATTCAGAATATCGGTAACGTCTAGACAATGCCTTCTAAACATCCCTTTTGGTAAAATCTTTTTATGCCCATTCACGTACACTTCAGCTGAGTAATTGATTGCACGAAAATTCAGATCAAGGTGTTGATTTGCTGACTGAAAGATTCCCAAGTTATCAATCAGAAACAAAAGTTAAAATGGGATACTTCAGAATCAAAACTCTTGCAAATACAAATTGACCCAAAACAGCAATTTGGAGTTATAGAAACCAAAAGGCCGGTAACTGCATACCAGCTTAACTTCAAAAGTTGTGAAGAACCAGAATGTGTAGTAGTCCCTCCCAGAGTCAGCAATATCTATGATCACTTCATTTTCCAATCCGTAAAAAGGATCGGGTATCTTGTTGCTTTCTAACAGAGTTCCCAGAACACTGTCAAAGAGAAAACAAGAGTGTAAACAAAATATGCACGAGTTGGAAATCATTGTCATTTCAAATTCCAAAAGAAACACAGCTGCTACATTTGTAATCAAATGGAGACCACAAGAATTGGTTCTGTTGACCACCGACATTTTGAATTGAACAGCCAAAGAAACGAAATTTCAAAATCCCCACTTCAACAAAAACAGTGAAAAACTAACCCATTCCGAAGATTGAAACTTTTGCTTTGGAGAAAATAAGATGTTTGAAGAAATTGCACTTGCAGATTACAACTAACTAACACCAAAGTCAACCACATTAAGCCCAAGTTCGATTTATTTTTGTGATGAGTGGCCTTCATTCTCCAATTCCAAGAATCACAAAACAAACAAAATTGAGAAATTCAAAGCCAATTCAGCCATCTCCCCCACTATAATAGCAAAATATGAAAACAGAAACAATTCGATTGCAAAACCAAAAGAAAGAGAATGAAAAAAGAGTTGGAGCAATGTTACTTACGTTCCAGGAACAACAGCTTTAATCCAAGGAGGAACAATACCAGTGGGAGGATGAGTGGTGGTGAGTTGGATGCCACTGTGTTGAACCTCTGTGGATCTCGCTGCTATCCATCCCGAGTTCAGTACTATCTTCCCCATGTCATCATCCATTTTCATTTGCTTCAAACACAAAGAACAGCTCACATACTCATCCCAAAAGGAAAAAAGAAAAAAACCCAGTTTAAAAAGAGAGCAGAAGTCACATTAGTCAAGAAACAACACAGAAAAGACTTGATCTTTTCAAAAAGATAAAAGAAAGATAATGAAAAAACCGAGGAAGAGAGAAGAAGACGGCTTACTTTGGCAAAAGTATATGCCTTTCTTCTCTCAAAGCTTATTAAACAAAGACATGATCTGATCTGAGGCAGAATTTATTAAACTACACGTGAGTTTCTGTTCCGTTTTGGATTTCGGAGTCTCCAATAAGATTTCCTAACGTAGATTGTTTTTACGGCGCCATATCTGCTAAGCACAAACGGTAGATATTTATTATATTCGATTCTCTGTTTATCTCCTTTAATTATTATAATTAACCACTTTTTCTAATAATACTTTATTTTAATGTTGAGATTCTTCCTTCTGTTTTTATTTTATTCTGTAAAAAATTAAGAAAAAATAAGAGATAATGCTTTGGTGGGTTTACCATGGTGATAATGCTGATCTCTTTGTTAGTTAAAGTTTAAATCTTTAGATATGTGATATTATTACAATTATAATTATTAGATTAATGTGATCAATTATTAATTTAAATATATATCATTTAATATATTCTATAAAACATTAAAATTTGAAAGATTAGTTACGAAATTAAATTTTTTTTGGTCATTTGAAAATAGTTTCTGTATTAATTCGGGGTAAGGTCGCGTAATATTAAACCTCTTTCACTACATTTATACTTGATTTTGAATAGATTATCCTTCTATATTTTATTTATTAAAATAAATATAATTAACATAAATTCAAATATAAAAAAATATAGAAAAATAAAAGGCATATAGAAAAATATGCCTTTTACCTCTCCGATAATTATCTATTTCTAATTATTTGTCATATAATTCATAATTGTGAATAAGATGAGATCAGATCTCCTGTTTCAATTATAATATTCCTATCATGTTTTAGTAAATCTCATTAATATATTTATGTGAACCCCACATAAATATATAGAGAAGATTTATGCCTTATTTGGTAGACATAATTGTCATCAGTTGTTTGACTTTTCAAACGGCTACAAAGGTTGTTTAGTGAGTAGTTCTTCCAATAGCCGATTTAACATAAATAGTCAAGAGCGTTTACATCAGCCAAAATTTTAAGTATTAAAAGCCAATTTTACCCTCCATGCAGTTATAGATTAGAAATTAAATGTTGCCCTTAAATGCAAAATGAAAATAGAAAGAGTTGTATACATTTTTCATAGATGATGAAGCAATACAGTTGAACATGACTTCTCTAAAATCTAAATTCTTATAAGAATATTCAACGAAATACTAAAATACATAATATTCATACCTTTATATTTTTTTTAAAAGTCACGTCTCAATAAGTCATTTTACACATAAACAACTAATTTTATCAAACATCTCTAATAAACAGCTAATGTAATCCGCTGATCAAATTAACTAATATAATCAACTACCAACTAACAGATAATGCAATCAATTAATTGCCAAATAGGGTCTTAATGGATGAGAGTTAGAACAGAGTGATTGAAATAGAAGATTTGACGCGGAATAATTTGATAAGAGTAAGAAAACGACACCGAATAGGGACAGAGGAGGGAAGTGTATGGAGGAAGAGAAAGCGCAGGACAAGAAAGATGCGCAGGATATATAAAAGGGTCCTATCACCTCCCTGCGCAAATTACCAAATTCCACTTATTGCACCAAAGAGAAGGCGTAGGATAAGAAAGATGCGCAGGATATATAAAAGGGTACTATCACCTCCCTGCGCAAATTAGGGCTACTCCTCTTACCAAATTCCACTAATTGCACCCCCTGATGCATGATATATTGGTACTTCTCTACTATTCCCTCTCCATGTATTCTTCAGAGACCTGTTGGTTGTATGTTCATTTGAGTGATTAAAGGGAAATGAATGTGAAAATATAATCCATGCGTAACGTTGATACCTTTTTTTTTTAGAGTTTTTTTTTTAATCATGGGCAACATTCAAGTTCGAGACTTTGATTCTGATGTGAACGTGTTTAGCTTGAGATAATTATTGTGGGGTTTCTTTTTGGATTGTTTTATAGGGCATTCGTTGCTGGGATGGGGGATTCAGAGGTGGGAATGTTGTGGGAAACAGTTTTGACAAAGATTAGGAAATGTTATCTGTATGGTCTGGTGTAAGCTCTATATATATCTGTAGACTGTATTATAGGATGTGCAAAAAGGAAAGCAAATGACAAAGCTTTGTTTAATCTTCGGTGGAATGGAAATGTTATAAAATTGTGGGTTAATGCAAAAGCATTTGATTTCGACTTTGTATTTTAATTTAGTGTTATTTCCTAATACAGTATAGATGTTTTTTGATTCAATGCTGGTGATTACCCAATAAACTCTTGTTAGCTGGTTTCACAAACAGCTTCGTCCTGTTTCATCTTCGCTTATAGATTTAAATTAGATGAGCTTGCTAAGTTTGAAGGAGGTTGAACTTCTTTGCTTTTCTGTCCTCATATATGCAACGTGTGCCTACTAAATTTTGAAAGGAAGAGTGATGTGGTGGTTCTAATTCTTTTACCGTCTTTCTTCATTGACATGGGCCTAAAAATCTAGAAGGACAGGAAGAACTCTTTGGTAGATGTTTTATTGTTAATAATTGTTTGTTGTTGGACATTAGAGTCTTTGACTATTTTTTCTTTTCTCAAGTCTCATCAGGAGATATTGTTTTTTTCAATTTTTTTGGGACACAGAGGATGTTATTGTTCTTGGAGAAGAGGACGGTCACTTAGATTGATGGCTCTCATGGGTTGTAGAGTTTTTTCTTTTGTTACTTGTTTTGCTCCCCAGTGTTTAGTGTATGTGGCATATGATTCCAAGTTTTTGGGAATGCTTGTCAAGTTACCTTTTATTTCCATCCTTTATTTACGATCTGACATTTACATCATGATATGATGTGTTTAGACATATGTCTTTGTAAACTTTGTCTTTTTGCTACATTGGTTGCAGCTATACTGAATACACTTTACTCAGGTAAATGAGAAAGATATGATGTCTGAAGAAGCTGGGCATATGCTTGTATACGAAGATCCCTCAGACCACCGATCTATGTCTTTGGACGATACTAGCAGTACAGAAGAATCGCCTAATGAAACTAGACTGTCATTGGAAACTGCCAATGATGCAATTCCTTACATCGGACAAAGATTTGCTACTCATGATGCAGCTTATGAATTTTACAGTGAATATGCAAAGAGATGTGGATTCTCAATCCGTCGTCATCGAACAGAAGGCAAAGATGGAGTTGGCAAAGGACTCACAAGACGGTATTTTGTTTGCCACCGAGCTGGGAACACCCCTGTTAAAACCTCAAATGACAATAAACCACAAAGAAACAGGAAATCATCACGGTGTGGGTGTCAAGCATATATGAGAATAAGCAAGACTACAGAGTTAGGAGCACCAGAATGGCGTGTGACTGGTTTTATAAACCACCATAATCATGAACTCTTGGAACCAAATCAAGTTCGTTTCCTTCCTGCTTATCGAACTATATCAGATGTGGACAAGAGCAGAATACTCATGTTTGCTAAAACAGGGATTTCAGTGCAGCAAATGATGAGGCTCATGGAACTTGAAAAATGTGTGGAGCCTGGATATTTGCCTTTCACTGAGAAGGATGTAAGGAATTTACTTCAGTCGTTTAGGAAATTAGATCCAGGGGAGGAAACTATAGACTTATTAAGGATGTGCAGAAACATCAAAGAGAAGGACCCAAACTTCAAATTTGAGTGCACACTTGATGGAAACAACAGGTTAGAGAATATTGCTTGGTCATATGCATCGTCTGTCCAATCATATGAGATTTTTGGTGACGCAGTGGTATTTGATACAACACATCGCTTAACTGCATTTGACATGCCTGTTGGGATATGGGTTGGGATGAATAATTATGGCATGCCTTGCTTCTTTGGCTGTGTACTTTTAAGAGAAGAAAATTTGAGATCGCTATCATGGGCATTGAAGGTAATAGATCGAAACAATCTTTACTTTGAAAAGTTACTCTTACTTTCACTTGAACAACTTCAATTGGATCTCTGATTGGTTCTAGCTAGAACATTTATATAAAAAAAAGGCCTTGGACTGTATGTCATGAAATTGAATAAGGTATGTAACAGGATAATAAGGGTTAAGGTAGTAATGAGACGGTAAAAACATTTGGTTGACCAGGTATGCATCACCTTGAAATGAGAGTTGAGGACTCATGTGAGCTATTGCCATTTCTTGATTTCCAAAGAGTATTTTTGTTAAAACTGACAGGCCTACCCGACATTCATATGCACCTTTGTTATAGTTATTGCATGCATGATCTTTTTTGATAATGCAGCTGAGCCTTTGACGTCTGCAACTTCAACTCTTAGGGTTTTACATATATATTTTCTTGTTTTGGGAAGTGACATTTTCATTTTTTTATTTGGGAGAGGCATAAACATTAATACATATTAATATTCAACTGGGGCATTTTGGCTGCTAAATTAATGCTGATTTTTTTTCTTTGACCTATTTCCATGAAAGGCATTTTTAGGGTTCATGAACGGGAAGGCTCCACAAACAATATTAACTGATCAGAATATGTGCCTCAAAGAAGCAATAGGAATGGAGATGCCATCAACAAAGCATGCACTTTGTATATGGATGATTGTAGCAAAGTTCCCATCTTGGTTTAATGCTGTTCTAGGAGAACGTTACAATGAGTGGAAATCAGAGTTCCATCGTCTATACAATCTTGAATCAATTGATGACTTCGAATTGGGCTGGAGGGATATGGTTAATTCCTTTGGTCTTAACACCAACAGGCATATTGCAAACTTGTACGCATTAAGAACACTTTGGGCCTTGCCATACTTGAGAAGCTATTTCTTCGCAGGAATGACTGCAGCTAACCATTCAAAAGCAATCAACGGCTTTATCCAACGGTTTCTTAGTGCACAAACTCGACTTGCACACTTTGTGGAGCAAGTATGTTCTCTCCCAGTTATTCCTTGCAATTACTAGAGAAAAATTTTTGTGGTGCCAGTCTTCTTGCTTATTTTAGTCAATATTATTGTTGGTGTTCAAGGTATAGTTTTGCTTGTGAGTTTATTTTTATTCGATATCTGTCTTATTTTTGGTGAATGTAATGGTTTTGATATACATTTACACTTGGCTGAAGTCTCTGTGTTTAGTCATCATTTATCTTCCAACATTTCTTCTTCTGAAAATGTGGGACAGCTTTCTCTGTGTTTGAATTAGTTCCCCTGCAAGCAGGTTGCTGTTGCGGTGGATTTCAAAGATCAAGCTGCTGAACAGCAAACAATGCAGCAGAATCTTCACAATATATGCCTGAAAACTGGGGCACCTATGGAATCACATGCTGCTGCAATATTGACACCTTATGCCTTCTCTAAGCTGCAAGAACAACTTGTTTTAGCTGCACACTATGCATCGTTTCAGATGGAAGATGGTTTTCTTGTGAGACACCACACCAAACTCGAGGGAGGCCGAAAAGTGTATTGGGTTCCCAGGGAAGGTATCATTAGTTGCAGCTGTCATCAGTTTGAGTTCTCTGGAATTCTCTGTCGACATGCACTTCGAGTTCTTTCCACAGGGAACTGCTTTCAAATACCTGAGAGGTACCTTCCTATTCGTTGGCGTCGAATCAGCACATCCCCTTCGAAATATATTCAGAGTTCTACAAACGATCATGGAGAAAGAATTCAGTTGCTACAAAATATGGTGTCAAATCTCATAACTGAAGCTACCAAGTCGCGACCGAGGCTGGATATTGCAATTGAGCAAGTTTCTATCCTCTTATCTCGCATCAGAGAGCAACCATTTCCGTCACAGTCTGCAAGGGACACTTCCTCCATGCATAGATCTCTTTAGCGCCTAAGAATTGTGTTTGGATTTTCCTGCAACAAACCCAACTCTTTGGAAAGCAAAGATGGCAGATTACAGAAAGCAAAATAGAGTAGCCTAATTCAGTTTGTGGGGTCAAAAGCTTTAGTAGATTTTGACCAACATGCATGCAGCTGTAGATCTCCCAGTTGCATCTTTTGTACCTGTTAGGCTGTTAGTTCTGGGGCAGAAGTTTTATGAGGAGCCTGTTTCATGTATAAATATATACATGACAAGGAAGAATCTTATGTACATTATGTAATAACCATGTCTGAAAATTTAAACTTCACTATAGTAAGATTAGAAGGAAAGAGTTGGGATATAATTGTCTACTTGCATGAAAGGAATAAAAAAAAAAGCAAGAAAGAGTTGTACTTTTCAGAAATACAACAAATTGACAGCATTGGTTTTCTTCTTGCTCTCCTGACAGTGACCATTTCAACAACTGCTAATTCAGAAGCAAGTTCCAATCTTTCTTTTTGCAAGACTTCAGGAGCCCATCTACGATGAAATCCATTCAATGGATCGCCAAGATCTTGCTGATTTTTTTTTTTTTTCATTTTTGGTTACTTTAGCTACTCTGGGCATCCAAAATCTTCCAATTTTTTCCCACCTGCAGGCCTAATAGAATGTTCTTCCACTTGAGGTCACAATGAACGATACCATTCTGATGAACGTACTTCAAACCATAAAGTAACTTCCCGTGTACACAGCGGATTCCCTTCTCGTCCAATGACCATCTGAATTTATCCGCAACGTCTTTCAAGCTCCCTCAAGCCATAAACTCCAGGAAATGTTCAGGTTGCTTTCACCATTAGACCCTTTCAGTTCAACTTTTCCTAGGAACCTGACAAACATACTGGGAATTCAATGTCTCGAGCTTATTGGCCTCGTTCATTATAGATTATAAGGCAAAAGAGTGTGCCCGTGGCCTGGTTCATTACCAAATTGACGCTCATGTGATCCTGAACCAATAACTTACCTTTCATCAGGTTTACGGGTTGTTGTATGCACTTGAAAACCTTGCTTATCCTAAGAGTAGCGGCTGCAGGATTCACAAATATAAACAAAGAAACTTTGCCTGCAGGATTCACAAATATAAACAAAGAAACTTTGCCTTTCACTCGTCGACTCGGCAGAAGATATTAATGTTGGCAAAATTTGTCACTGTCTTGTTATTTGACCTGTGAACAATGTAGCTATCATAATCTGCTTGTTAAAGCTTGAATTACGGTTGAAGACCCCAAATACAAACATGAAAATCCTAGTCTCATCTTTGAAACAGCTGTTAAGAAGGACAAGGACAATCAAATCTTATATCTACAGTCCAACAGGGGAAAGAACAGCTCTCATCAAACATAACATCAACTTTCTGCAACGAAATTGAACTGTATAAGCTGCCTCCTTTTTCTGATAGAAACCGTTTTTAAAAGGACAAATAGCTTTTCCAAGGGAGCAGTTGGAGTTAATGTAGTTGCTAAATTTCCTCATAATGGAATGAAGATAATGTTATGGAGGAAAACGGATTCACATAGAAAGCAGTTCTGTAATATTGTGTTTACTGCTTTTGCTTTGCAGGTCTGTTTACAAATGAGACCAATATGCAAATGGAGAAAACATATGTAAATTTCAGATGTTAGTTGAAATAATTCAGTCTAATACAATATCTGTGGCTTTCCTTATTTTGTGATAAATAAAGCCCTCAGCTGTACAGAAGATCCATCATCACACTTAACCAAACTTCTCCCAAGCATACTCAAACAAAGACTGAAAAATACTTTTTGAATCTGTCTCTTCAGGCAACCTGAGAAAACGAGCAACTTTATCGAACCCAGGATGGTACATTAGCTGCGATTCTTCCTTCACTTCTAACCTTGTGTCCTGCTTGTAAAGTTTCGGTTTTGATAAAGCCCACTGCATCGCCCAAATGGCTAAAGGGCGCATGTAACATATGGATCTATACTGGTCATCGGTGTTCCAACCTTCTGGGGTTTGAAAAGAATAACTGTTTACATAAGAAATTAGTTAGCTGTAAAAGCAGTGCATCTCAAAGGTCATGCCTGTGTTTTGGTATCCTAGTGTGTTTAAGCAGATATGATTTGAGATAGTTATGCAGATGCAAGTAAATTCACAGGATAGCTGAAAAGAAAATTTCATTATGGTAAGTGCCCATGGATATGCTTACCCTAGTCCTGCTTCAGACCATGCAGCCTCATACGCCCCACTTGCTGTATGAAATGCCATATCTGTTAATTCCTCATGGATCATCGTTGCAGCAACTGCATATGTGACTCCAGACCAAATTTCTCTTGACTGCATTGATGAAAGATCAACATTCCCATCTGGTAGCATCCCATTTACAGCTCCTCGCTTCCCATCCTTCACCTTCAAGACATTGTAATTGTAAACCTTCTCTAACGCACATTTTGCTTTGTCTTCATCAACAATTGGCAAAAGTCCACAGGCTCGTGCGTACCTATAAACAGAACAACTTAGTATATCATGTTTCTTCACCTTATAATATCAAGAGAAGAGAACGCAGAATTAAGCATATCCGGACCCACAATATTTTGATCCTAGAAGATTAATTGATCTCAAAATATCAACTTAAACCTAGAAATGAATGCTCTAGGCCATAGAAACTGTGAAGCATTCATAAACTAGTTCTTTGGAAATAACGCACATGCATTTGAAACAAAACTTCTTAAAACAATTTCTACTTTTAAAAGCAAGAAAGATAACAGGAGAGTATGAATCAAGCGCTTTTGTATTTTAAATCGAAATAGATTATAAGTAACGAAGCATAAGGCATTCAATATGTTCAAATCATATTAATTGCAACAGACCATTGTCCAGCCAATTGATCAGCTTGAATAGATGAACTGTTCCTCCCCTTGCTGTTGTCATAATTGAAGTAAGAACCATTCCATAACTTCCCATATACAGCTTTTGCCTTCTGAAACCTAAACCAAAAGTAGTCTTCTGAATCCTTGTCACCTAGCTCTCTCGCCAGGGCTGATGCAGCCTGTAAAGCTGCCACCCATAGACCACCACTGTATGCACTCACACCAGACACAGACCATGTATCATATGTCTGATCTGGAAAGCCATCATTTTCAATCATCCCGTCACCATCCCTATCAAACTGTTCCATAAAAGCCATGGCCATATAAACTGACGGCCAAACAGCTTCTGCAAACCTTTTGTCACCTGTAGCAACCACGTCCCTGTAAACTTGGAGAACAAATTTGGGATTCAAATCTTTCCATCGATCTGTATTATAAAGGGGGTAGGCATTCACTTCAAACCATGGATCATTAATTCCAATATCATGGGGAACTGCTCCAAGTACTTTTCTTTGAACCCATTGTCCATCATGTAGAAGTTTCATCTTACTGGGATCATGCATCATTACTGCTGCAGCAAAGTCCCTTTGAATGCTAAGTTGAAGCTTGGGAAACAACATAATTAGTGCAAAAGAGGCATAAAAATGAACATCATAGGTGTTCCACATGTGATATTCAATCCCTTCAAGATATAGGAATTGACCAATATTTTCTTCCCCTTCTTGAAGCAAATTAGTTCCAAAAGCAGAATTTAGTGCCGCTGGGGTATGAATTTGATCAAGCATTGAAGCCATCCTTCCAAGAATGTTGACAGCAGTATCTCTTTGAGAGGCTCCATTGATAAGGCCCTCCATACCTGATTCAGACCTATCAAGTGAAAACTTCCTTCCTTCAATACTTACCAAAGTATGTACTGGAGGTGCTCCATCTGCAAAAGAGAAGTATCTGTATATGCTAAACTATGCATCCAAACCCAAAAGAGAAAAGAGAATTATTCTGTGTAGATTAATACAAGTCAGATAGGCTACAATCACCTGTCCAAATTGTTCCACCCGAATTAAGAAAATAAAGCTCATTAAAGAGAGTGACAGGATACCTGAAAAAAAATCTTCAGAATCAGAAAAATATTCCTTAACAAAAAGATTAGGAATACATAACAGGCTTACCATTCAGGAAGATTCTTGTCTTCAAGAATTGGTCTCTGCCAGGCTTCTACCTGGGTTTCCCAATGTTGATGCTCTGGGATTATAACAGAATTACCAGAAGTGTAATTGTCACAATATATATTCACTTTTTGTTCTAAAACGTTCACCTACATATTTACCCTACTAAAAACAAAATGAAGTCATCAACATGAAAAGGAACTTGGCATTACCCAGAATAGCATCATGTGCAATATCTGCAGCCGCGTCACGACTATTGTAAAATTTTGTGTAACGCCTGTTGATGAAAAAGCTTGAAGCATAAGTCACCTTTCACAATTCAATTATTTATTTCAACCATGCAGATGGCAAACTACCTTTGGTAAGTCCTTCCACCTATAAAGTTTACTTCAGGGCAATCCCATGCCAACGAAAAAGTTGCATCACGAGTTGCATCAGGTGGAACTGTCACTGAGCAAGCAATGGCTGCCCCAATAGATGATCCTGGTTTTGAAGGCATAGCTATTTCGGCAGACTTAAGGTTGTCAAAGGATCCATGCTATTTCCATACAAAATCTTATGTTAACTTCTACCAAAAATATGATTAAGCATAGGTGCTTAAGTTCTTACACAATGAATATGCATACATCAGTTACCTTATGCTCTAGCATGCAATGTTGAAAACACAAGAAACTTCTCATCAACCATATACCAAATCATCTTAAAACAATAATGGTAATAAAGAAAAGGAACTAGGGGAAAGTATATAGTGACCAACAATCATCTAGCTGTAACAGGAGAAAGTATAATTGCGATCAACAATCAACTAACATTATGCCAATCTTACTTTTGAAAAAACAGCAATGCTTAACAAAAGATTCCAAATCTGATAGGTTTTCACCAAGCTTATTAACTGCCTCTCCCACTCAAGAAAGTGTTATTATTGGTTTATATTTTTCCTAAACTTTCATTTGTTTTATGTAAGTACTCTTGGCCATCCCTGTTCAAAAAATTGCTAAATTAAACATGTCCAGATCACTCTTTCATGAAAACAAAATAAATATCTTAATCGTTCCAAATTTCATTTGAGCAAAAATTTTGAGAAGTTAAAGGAACAAAACAACAATCATGGCATGCTTCTAAAGCGTATAAACTTCCACAAACCTGTTTCATTTCATTCCACATGTCTCTTGCAGTTATACCTTCAGAGTTTCCTGATATTACGAAGCAAGGACACTCGGAGACATTGGCTCCATGCTTCTCTTGTGCAGCAATTGCAAAAGTCACTGGGGAAACCCCATTAGCTGTCCTGTATGAAAGATTTGTACATATACCATTAACCTAGAGCTGAGAAAACCAATTCCAGAATATTATTTTCCATCTAAGAAAAAGGATCTCACTTGTGATGTAAAAGAACACAATGAACACCGTCCTTCATTCTAGCAGGATAAATAACCATCTTTGTCAGTGTTAAAGTGGGCATCAAACTTTTCCATATGATAATTAAGACATGATCACAAGAAACTAAGATAAAATACACAAGCACTCTTCTTACATTCTCTTTGAATTGACATGCTGGCCAGAGAACTCAGATACCCCTCCGACAGAATTCTGAATTGGCAATGACATAACGAATAGGCATAAGGTATGTAACTTGTTTAAGTCACATACTAAAATAAGCTATGCATGCAAAGCAAATTTGCCCCCAGTCCCCACATGACCAATTGAAGAGCGGAGCCAGGAATGAAACAGGATCAGTACAAGATAAAAAATGACTTACTGTCCATGTAAAAAGCAAGGACACATTGGCATCAGTTGTCCCAGAGTTATATAGCTGAAAAAAAGATGAAGGAACTCAGGAACAAGTAAGCAGTGCCACAATTAATGTAAAAAAACTGATAAAAAGGCTCATTCATACCATGAAAGTGAAAACTGAGACAGGGAAACTGCTCTCCTTGTAATTATGAGGAATAATAGGTGAAATTTGGCGACAAACAATTTTAAGTTCTGGATCAGGTTCACCTACATTTAAAGAGGGTATGAAATATAGAACCATCTACAGTACAATGTATTCCAAGATAATATCACTTGATGATGTAGCTTACCCTCATATATAGTCCAAGCCCGGGGGAACAAACCATGATACTTGGAATTATGCCCCTTAAGATTCCAGTCCCATGATCCAATTCCTGAAACTGCAGGGTCACTAAAGTATACACATGACAATCAGTAAGTTAGTTCTTAATGTCCTCTTCCTTAATTCTCATTTCTAAACTCAGTGTCACCTGATGCACTGATGGAATTATGAAAAAAGATTAGCATATTGATGATCAACTAACCAGGAAATTATATAATTACTTACTCGACCGCCTCTGGACTCCTTGGGCACAGTACACTAGAGTACTTCTTGCCATTTGATCGTGAAATGAAAACCTGCATCAATTTTGGCATAAAGATTAAAAAACTTCGTTAACCCAAGCAAAGGAAACATTATTACACAATTCTTCTATATTCTGTTTCCATGACATTGTTCATATCACATTTTTAAAATGATGGAAATTGGGAACTATTGCAAAATGCATTTATACATTGAAAAATTGAGAAACATTTAAAGAATCAGAAATATGCCTTCAAATCAGACATTTTATGAACATTTGAGTTTAACTTCAATGTATTAACATGTACTCAAGAAAAGGCAACAAATATTCTCAGAGAAACGCTTATCAGTATAGATAAAGTTTTGTTTACATCAAAGTAAGCCCATATTTTGATTTATAAAGGAAGAATGTTCTCGAACAAATGACATTGCTGTTGAAAATAATCAATTTAGTGTACAGGCTAGACAAGCAAGGAAAAACTCACAAACACAGAAGAAAATTTTCAGTTAGAAACCACATTAACAGGATTTCCTCAAAATGCACTCATAATTCTCTTTTCAGATAAACATCAAATTCATTTTCTTTTATTTTTGAAGAACTTTTCCTACAAAGCATTATAATCTTTCCTACCTCCTGACAACTCCCATCACATCACATCAAGAGTGGTAATTATTTACTTAGAAATGCACCCTCCTAGCCGCATCGTTAAACTATTCTGATGTTGCTGTGCCAGAATTTGTGATTTTCTGCAGACTGAGCATTCATCTATGACTCACACTTTTGAATCCCAAATAATCAAGCACCCTGATTTTTAAAGCACATACAAACTAACTAAATAATATAAACAATACGGTTAATCACAGTTATCATCTTTTAGTTAATGGCTGGCCCAATCTCATTTCATGCCAACTGTGAAAATGCATAAACCTTTGTGTGAGAGACTCAAGAAACACTAAGCAGTCTCATAGATTTAGGTAAAAGATTAATCATTCTGCAGACTGCAATAAAGAGAGAACAATGAAATTTTATTAGAGTCAAATTGTTTACAATGGCTCTAAGATTTGGGAATGGAAATTAGGTTGCGCATATTAGATAAGACGTAACTCTGTTATCACAAATATTAAAAGTGATAACGTCTTTTACTTTTTAGCCAACATGCTTGAATGCAGACACAAATTAACCTCATAATAGCTCTGAAAGTATATCAAACTTACAGAAAATTGATTTGCTAAAATAGGTTTCTCCTCACATATTCTTGGAAACAGTTGCCAGCGCTGAAATTCACCTTTATAACTTCGTCCAATGCTTCCTGAACTGCAGTGGTAAAATCTTAATTAGAAACGACACATAGGGACGATTAAATAATAATCAAATTTTATTCTACAATGGAAAGACAAAGATATACAGATAAAGGACATGTTTGAAAGATCTAGCAAACCGAGGCCAACACAATGTCTCAAGCATCATCAATGTCCAAATAAAAATTTGCACATTTTTATAAGTTTTGTGGTCCACAACATAAACTTGTTGTACAACTGTATGCAAATAGTTATTTCACTCTATCTTACAAAAGCATAGAAGTTGTAGCACATAAACATCCTACTCACTGAGCAAATCATGTCCAGAAAACCAATTTTCAGTTTGTAAAGGTCAAAAACAATGATTTTGCACAAATAAAATTCAGTTTATGACATGAAATTTTTACTTTCGCGAATGGAACACGTAAAGACCTACCCCACACCACCTAGTGGAACGCCATGACAAGATGTCATGTATCGCTTGGCAAATGGATTGATAAAAGGCCCCTGAGGAAAGTGAATATCAAGTACAAATTAATCATTTGTTCCTTACTGCAAATGATGACAAGATATGACTGCACATATAGGTCAGAAGAAAATCACCCCCTTGGCTGCTTCTTCTCGGAGTAGACGCCATATCCTAATACCTATAGGAGCCTGCCAAAATGAAGAAAGACCATCTTAGTGATAGATAGGATCTTAAATAGATGACAAATTCTTTGCACCTAAGAACCTCAATGATAGCTTCTGAGATAGAGGACAAAGGTTTTGCACCTAAAAACCTCAATGATACTTATAGGAACTATGATATCTTACAAGATACAAGTACACGATGTGTGCTTGTCTGCATCAGATTATAGACATTATTACACTAACAGGATAATTGTTTTGAGTAAAAAGCATATGAACTTCTAAATCTGAATAAAACCTTCTTAAATGAAGCCGCATTCGTTTATGTTACATAGAAAATACAATACAAAATAATACAAAATAAATGCATTCATGAAAGTCTAGTTAACCAGTGTAGAACAAGTGGAGAACACTCAAAATGTCAGAAGGAAATACAAAAACAGAAAACTGGATAGTCAATCTACCATCTCTAGAAAATTAATCCATAATTTATGTATTATGTCCATCACATAGTTAACTTTTCTGAGATCAATGATATACAGTGGTTAGGGGCACTAAACAGATCAAAATAAAAGTAAATAATGAATCTACCGTCTCAGGCCTAGGGGACCTATGACCTTCAGGATATACTAGAAAATATAGAATTCCGCCATGCTGCTAATACTGTTGGATTTAGGGCAAACCAGGAGGTTGATTCAGGAAAAGATAAGACATAAGTCAATTGTCTCCATCTTGAGGTGTATTTTTCTTCCCCCTTTCTTCTTTCCTGATTTTGCTTTCTTATCTCACTGCAACCTAGTTCATTTTTTTCCCCTCAACTAGCCATAAACTCTTACAACGACAAAGGGGAATCATGAATGCATGTTGATTCTATACTCAAGCTATGGCCAGTATCGGCCATCAGATACCAAAGAATACAAACCAGTTTTAAGTTAAAATGTGTGCGCTTAAAACCATCATTACAATCATACTATCAAGTCAACAAAAAGCAGCATCCTGTATGAAATTCTTTTGCAATTGAGGGCCTATGATAGAATAACACAGATAAAGCACTGCTATACAAGATAAAAAGTGTAAAATCTCAAGACTTTTCTATAAAATATGGAATTGTACGCTTACCATTGCCAATGCTTCCTTCCATTTTACACTGAACGGAGAGAGTGCAACCTCCTCACCATTTAATTTCCGTTGCCAAGTAATTGGTGCAGGTTTCCCAGGATCAACCTTAAGATAATCATGGTGAAGAAATAGACATATGAAAACCGTTCAGTAGGTGCGTGAGTTGTTTCTTGAAAAGAAGGTTTACAATCTGAAAGGAAAAAGTAGTGACAACTAGCCGATAAAATTCCTTTAAATATTACAGGAACCATGAAGAAAACGCATTTTCACCAATTTCAGATTGGAACATCAAAAGAAACAGTAATTTAAATGTCTTCAAATGAGGGTTCCCATTCTTGAACTTGAACAAAGAGAGATGAAAGAATTCCTGAGCCTTGAACATTTTCGTTCTTGGATTAGGGAAAGCCAAGGAAGTAATTAAGAAGTAACATCACTGTTAAACTGGAGAGTTACAACTGACATGGAAGTACTTCTCATATAGAAGAGTATAAGAATGTCATTGAGAGACAAGTTTCAGTTTTTTATCATTGACATGCAAACCTAGGGACCATCCAAAGAAGACAAATAAATCTCTTTGCATAGCATATAGAATATATAGCTTAAACAGTACCACTTCCGTTGGATAATCCGAAGATTCTTGGAATTCCTCATTGGAATCATTCTTCAGAATCTTTCCCTCAGACATCTTTCCTGGAAACAATCATCATGGTAAGTAAATCAGCCCATTTCCACTAGAATCACCCAAATCATTTTGACTTTTTTAACACTTCAAAGTAAAACAGCGAGTAGCTTTCCAACACGTGACAAATTCACAACAGCTGTCGTTGACTTTAAGAACAAAATCAAATGCAACACTGTTTCCTTACCAGCCAAACATTCGGGCTTTGTTCAGATCATATTTGACCATGGGGA
This sequence comes from Erythroxylum anguifugum, assembly GCA_027478595.1. NCBI lineage: Eukaryota > Viridiplantae > Streptophyta > Magnoliopsida > Malpighiales > Erythroxylaceae > Erythroxylum > Erythroxylum anguifugum. The sequence continues at coordinate 3,665,778 of JANIPN010000218.1, read as the reverse complement.
TTAAACACAGCATCCGTTCCATGGAAAATTGAAATTCAATTAAACAGAATACAGAATTTCACAAGTCCACCGAAGGTATATTCCAAAGCAAAACCCATTTCTATGAAATCAAATGCAGGATTGTTTAACCAGCCTAGAACAAAATTTAAGGGTGAAAAAAAAAAGAAGAAGAAGAAAACGAAAGAATCAGACCTGTAATCATGAATTCATAGATAAATGTAACAAGCTGATCCGCACACGTGTGTTCACCCTAAAATAGATAGGTGTACATACACGTACATGTGTCTATGTAACAGCTTGCATAAGTACGTTTAAATGTATTACTTACATTCACTAATCACCATGAAACAAATTCCCGCAGGAAAAGAAAAAAGAAGTAAGAACTTGCATATACAGATATATTCACGTATCATCAATTCAGGCAGTGAGTTGCATACAGAAATTAACAGGAAACTAACCAGAGAGAGAGAAAGATAAGATTTTGAAGAGAAACAAGAAATGGGCAGTCTGAGATTACTTAGATATCAAATATGGGTGTGTGATCCAAGCAAGAACTGGCGATCTTTATTGTCCCAACTCATCAATTCAAAACAAATTCTTGCTTTAAAGTCAAACATGCTGGCCGTTTTGTTTGGATACAAGCATAACAGCCGGACACCTGATCAAACTGTCTAATCCAACTGTGCGATAGTGTTGTTTATTACAATGTTGGTCCCTGATCTTCGATTTATTCTGGAGAAAACCCCCCTAATTTGATCTTCTTTCCCATTACTTGCCCAAAAGTTTCCTATAAACCTCTCTTCATCTTCGTTAGATTGCCAATTGAGAAAACCAGAATTTGCAGAAATTGTGATAAAATTTTTTCTTGATTTTTATATTTTGCACTTTAATTAATATTTTAATTTAATTTTTAAATTTTTAGTTCAATTTACTTTAATAACTTTTATTAACGAGTCGACCAATTTTTATAAATTAATAATTTCTTATCAATTAAAATAAATCAATTAATTAATTTTCATAATTTTTAATAAAACTTCAAAATTTTTAATAATAAAAATAATTTCTTTCAATCGTATTTTAAATTCTTTAATTTTATTTAATTTTTAGATAATTTTATAGCAATCTAATATTAATTGAACCTTTTAAACTTTAAACATCTTGTATCATCGTCAGATTAATTTCTAATCCAATTTTTAAAATATTTATATTTTAATTCAACTTGTATAATTTAAGTATTTTAAGAAGATCTTTTAAAATTTTCAAATATTAAGATGCATAAATTTCTTAAAATTTTATTATTTTAAAATTTTAGGTTCAAATAATTGAAGAAAATCTTAAAAATCATCATTTATTAAGTTTTTGACTTGATTTTAAATTATTAAATTATTTATTTTCCATCATTGGTATGGTGATTTTAAAAACTCTTCACATTCTTATCTTTTTGATAATTTTTCTTTTTATTAAAGTTCTAATTTTTGCGACCTAAATTGTTGCGGCTCCTTTGATACACATTTTTGGTAAAGATTTTATTTTATTATTTATTTATTTAGTTTTATTTATTTACTCTTTTTTACCTAAATCACTTATTTGTAATCTTTTGTTGTATTATTAGTATACTACATTTTTTAATCACATTTATATGTGGGTTTATTGAAAACAATCTCTCTACTTTATAGGGGTAAGGCTGCATACTATCAGACCTTCTAAAATTTTGCATTGGTGCGTCAAATTGGTGTGATGATAATGAATTTATTAAATTATTTAGGGTAAAAGAAGTAGAATTACTTTATATTTTAAGAAATTTTAAAAAAACTTCTTAAAAAATTATAATTTTTTTTGATTAACTCAGTTTTAAAATTTTAATAAATTAATTAAATTTGACTTAAATTAATAATTTTAAATAATTTTTATAATTACTAATTTAAATCGAGTTTAATTGAGATGAGCTGGGTATAAGAGTCAAGTTGGATTATTATATCAATAACATTTGATTGATCTATGGCTCTATGCATAATATTCACACCGTATATATTTTGTCATTATTTTTTAATTAAAGTTTAAGAAAATAAACTTTTCTAAAAAATTAAAATTATAAAAATTTTGATAATTTTAAAGATTAAAATACTTTTAAACAAAATTTTTAAGTCACATTTTTAAATTAATTTTTAAGATAATAATTTTTTAAAAAATTATAAAAATTTTGATCATTTTAAAGATTCAAATACTTTTTTTAATTTTTTTAAAGTGACAAGAAAGATGTAGACATCTACCTAATCAACTAGTCATTATGAAGCAGCTGATAGATGGAGAAAGACAAGTACAAACTCTATTTCAGGCAATGTTTTGAATTTCGTACCGTACCGGCCCGTACCGGTCGTTTACCGGTACCGGTACAACGTTAAATGTACCGGGTTTTAATTCCGTTCGGTACCGGCCTTTTTCGGTCGGTACCGGCGGTACCGGCCGGTACCTAAAATTTCGGGACCAATCCGTAAAAATAATTATGGGCCAGGGACCATTTTGCAAAAAGTAAAAATTTAACCATAAAAAATCTAACCCCCCCCCCTACGACGCCTCTCTCTCTCAGCTCTCACATTTCTCACTCTTTGACTTCTCGTTCTCTCCCTCTCACGCAGCCGCCGCTCCCTCGCCGTCGCCGGTCGTCACCCTCGCCTCCCTCTCGTC
>JANIPN010000218.1:3620683-3636637 GCA_027478595.1 Erythroxylum anguifugum | reverse complement strand
CCCTTACAGGAGGTCTTGAGTTCGAGTTACGCCAAAGGAAGAAAAATGAGATATTTTCCTAATTGATGATCCTCTAGTTCCCTGGGCAAAGCTCCTTGATCGAATTAATTACGGACGCCACGCTTTCAGCGATAAGGTGGGAGTTGAAGCTACTAAGAAATCTGAGGGCTGCTGGGAACCTGATGCTGAGCAGGGGGTCAGTGATCAATCAGCAGCCGACCAATCAAGTATGTGACGGCTTCTTGTGCGCAGAACTATACAGGCTACGTAAGAACCTGAGGGATATTGGAGTTCTAGATTTACCTCCTCTAGGGCTCTTAGGGTGGGATCTTAAGGCTTAGGATTAGTCCGACTAAGCTGGGATACCTAATGTAAAAAAAAAAAAACATTGAAAGTCTCGTTGATATGCATAATTTGGGGAAGTCTAATAGTTAGTAGTCTCACGGTTAGTTGATAGAAAGATTATTTTCTATAGACCCAAATATATGTATGTCTCTATGCCTATATAAATAAATAAAAAAATAAATATATAAAAAATAAAACAATAATAATTAATAATAAAATAAAATAGATGTAAAGGATAAAAATAATAAATATGTATAAATAAATATATAAAAATAAGTAACTAAATAAATAATACAATAAATACATAACAAGATAAAGAATAAAAATAACATATAAAATAAGTAAATAAATGCATGACTCTGTCATGTCATCCAATTTAAGAGATGTGTTGAATTGTCATATAAATAACATTCATATATTTCATCATTATTTTTTATCTAAAATTTTAAAAAAGAGTTTGTATAAAAAATAAAACTATAAAGATCTGTTTCTAGAATTTTAAATTTAAAAAAAAAATCCAAGATTTCTTAAATTACAAAAAAATGTTTATATATTTTACCCAATGACTTATTTCAATTTAAGTTGGATTTAGGTCAATTTTATTTATTATTAAAAATCAAAACAAAATAATAAACTCAATTCAAATGGTATTTATTGTCTTTAACATGTTAAATTAAAATGCTCATAAAATAAATAAAACATATATTGTTATATATATAATTGTTTTATTTTATTTCAAGTTTCAAACTCTAATTAAAATTAAATTATAAAAATAAAAAATCCCCTGACCAATTCAAACTGGGCCGAACCCCAATTTGAAATACTCCTGTTCTGTCGCAATCATGCAGAATATCCGAGGTGGAACCAACGAACTAACCCCCCACATGTTCTCCACGTGTCACGTTATTACTCTCTCTCTCTCTCTCTTCTGCAAGTTTCTACGACGAGTTCCTAGTGTGTGTATTCATCGTCGTCTCTGAAGAGGGAGAGTGTTGGATTTGTTGTTGAAGGACGTTTCATTTTGGATTTTCTGCTTCGAGTACAATTAGATAAAGCAAGATTTCATCTTTCAATCATGTCTTTATGTCTTTACACTGGAAGAACGGAACACAACAACGCAGAGAAAAGGCTCTAACACCCAAAGCATGTCTGGAACCCAATAGTTTCTCTTTGCCATTCGCCTTTTTAGGAACTGCCCAGATCCGAATTTCTCTATTTCCACCTCTCTGTCTACCTGTTTCTTGTTTCGCAGACAACTCACCGTTGAACATCAGGAAAAATGTCCTTAGGAAAAAAGTTTTGTCTTTGTTGGAAGGACATTTTTCCATTTTTGGTCACGCTTTCAGTTGTTAACAATTCGGTTCTTTCGTGCACTTGTACATTTTTTTTGTTTTGTTTTTGGTGACAGAGGGGGAAAAAAATAGTTGGTGATTAAACAGAAACTGTTACCTTGTTCATTTCAAAGTTTTGGTTTCTGTTTATTTTTCCCTTCATTTCAATTTCTTACTTGGGGATCTGGGTCTCATTTTATACAAGACCACATGTTTTTCGCATGAACCATCGGTTTAAGCTGCATTCATTGGTTTCCTGCGCATTTGTCGACCTGGGTTATCGTCAATTCAAATTTTGGGTTCTAGGATCTGACAAAATTTCACGCTTTACTATTTTTCTAAGCCTCCCATCTGTTTCTTTGATCTGGGATTTCTGGGTTCGCTCTGATTTAACATTTGTGGAAAACTTTGGTATCGAAGTAGGGAATTGGAAATCAAACACATTGCCTAATTGGTGATGAAGTAGAAGTTAGACTTGAAGACAGCCGTTGGACTGGTGATTGAAGGCTTAAATTTCTGGGAAGAATTGGCTCTGATAGAAGCAGTCAAGGTGTCGAGAATTAAGAAATTGTGGGTCAAGGTTATGGGTTGCATTTGCTCGAAAGGAACTCGGGCAAATGAGTTTGTGGAAGACAATGCAAAAAGCAAAGAACCAACCAAACGGTTAGTCTCTTCCTCCAGAAGACATGAAGCTGTGGAGGAAGCTGATGGCAATGCGAATGATGCCACTGAATGGTTGATACCAGATGAAACGGGAAATGAAACTGCTGCTTCTGCCTGTGTATCATCCGAAGTGGGGCAGAAGAAGAAAAAATCAGCAAGCACCATTTCTTACAGGATGTCCAGGATAGCTAGTATAACCAATGGCGAGCAAGGAGCACAGGTTATTGCTGGTTGGCCTTCTTGGCTGAGTGCTGTGGCAGGAGAAGCTATCAACGGGTGGGTGCCTAGAAGAGCAGACACTTTTGAGAAGTTGGAGAAGGTCAGCGTGATTCTTCTATGCTATTTGTTTCAGTTTTCATGCTGATTTTTTTTTTGGGTAATCTTATCAGAATGCATTAGAAGCATTGCTTTATTTACCAGATGAGAAGCGTACAACTTTAGCTATATATGTTTTCATTGATCTGTTTGATGTTTAATTGAGACCTCCTGGTTTTGCTTTGAGAGTCTACCATAGTGGTGTTCATGTTAGGCTCAAAATTATAATCAATCAGTTCAGAGAAGATATGTGTATGCATGCTTGTGTTGTCAATGCATGTGTACAGTTAGGTTTATAATGGACACAGTGCTTTACTGCTGAAAAGATGTGTTTAGATTTTTCAAATTTTACATTCTTTTTGTTCATATGTAGGGAACTTTGTCTTGCTTGATATTTCATTTAAAAGGAAATGCAGTTCCTTTTATATTCCTAATCTCTCTAGTGCATAGAACATGATATTGAGCGCTGATAATCTGTTTCTGGTACATATGGCTTATTTTGCAACTACATGCTAGTCATATTTGATAGCTAACCATCAAAATTCTTATCCGAAGTCAAATTTTCTTGGGTACATTTCAGATTGGTCAAGGAACTTACAGCAGTGTCTATAAAGCCCGTGATCTAGAAACAAACAAATTAGTTGCACTAAAGAAAGTTCGGTCTGCTAATATGGATCCGGAAAGTGTCCGGTTTATGGCAAGAGAAATTATTGTTTTGCGCAAGCTTGATCACCCAAATGTTATGAAACTTGAAGGTATCATAACTTCAAGGGTGTCTGGCAGTCTGTACCTTATTTTTGAGTACATGGAGCATGATCTAGCTGGAGTTTTGGGGATGCATGGGGCCACGTTCACTGAAGCACAGGTGCTCATTCTTTCCTGTTTTTTAATTTTAGATTAACAAATGTTAGTGCAACATCCACGGAATTGACTTTCTTTGGTTCTCATTATCTATATCAATTATTTTTTAACTTCTAAATGCTATTGGTAGCGAAACAAGTTATTATCTTCTATTTCACAAGAAAATGACATGCTTGGAGGTTCAGAAGGATAAAAGAGCTTTAAAATCATTCTTATTTATACTTTTAAAATACTAGCAAATGGTTTCTTGTGCAATTCTGTAGTTTTTTATTCCACCAGGATTAGAAATGGAAATATTTCTTTCTGTACAGTGTTTAAAATTTAAGATGGTGTGCTTGAGCATAACTTCATCTTAAGTTTGTTATGGTATATTAGAATGATATTTGTGGCAGGTTCAATGCAATAAGGAACATTTGTATGAGAAGATGAACAACAGAGAGGAGGAGGAGGGGTGGAGTCGAAATAAAATCCTAATCTTTGCTCTCATGTTTCTTGTCTTATGCTGTGTTTTGTGATCCATTGAACATGAAATTAGTGCAATTAAAAAGTTACAGTTTATAAACGGTGATGGTAGGGTTTAGCTTCTATCATGAGTCTTATGTAAACAGTATTTGAAAGTGTTTCCAAAGTCATCAACATAGGCATTATTCTCTTTTAAATTAGGAGTATTTTAAGAGTTCATCAGTTGCAATTGCACATATAAATCTAAATGATGCCACATTCATGTTCCTATCCTGCAGATTAAGTGCTATATGCAGCAGCTACTTGGTGGACTTGAGCACTGCCATAGTCATGGGATTTTACATCGTGACATCAAGGGATCCAATCTACTACTTGACCATAACGGAAATCTAAAGATTGCTGATTTTGGACTGGCAACATTCTTCCCCCCTCAGAAGCAGCCTCTAACAAGCCGTGTAGTAACATTGTGGTATAGGCCTCCTGAGCTTTTGCTTGGCGCTACAGACTATGGAGTTGCTGTTGATCTATGGAGTGCTGGTTGCATTCTTGCTGAGCTATTTGCTGGGAAGCCTATCATGGCTGGAAGAACTGAGGTAATCAACCATTGGTTTGTTTCGTGTATTGTCAACTTCATTTGGCCCAGAAATGCCTCTCCAAAATCCTAAAATTTACAATTCAAAGCCATCTGTCCAAAATTGTGAAGAGAGGTTTTCCTCTTTTCATTTCTATGTTTCTCCATTATAGTCTCTGTAAAAGTAGAACGATTGGCTTTTCCTTCTTTCCAAAAGTTTCTGTTTGTTGATTATCTGAAACACTGAGATAAGAATAATGAGGTGGTTTAGATTTCATCAGTAGTTTCAGAAAATGGCACGCTTCGCTATGCAGAAGGATTGTTGTTTATATCATCAGACTACATATGTCATTGTTTCCTCATAGGTCTTACTCTACCAACAATCAGGTATCAGATTCCTTGGTTTTAGACAGACAGTGGGAACTATGGGCCGATCACCTGTCATACTCAAATATCAAGAGCCCTTCTTCATATATGCTGCCATTCTAGATTTTGACTAAGTTACATTGCATAAGAATGTTATGTCCCATAAAATAAAATGTAGGGAGAGGACATTTTGGATTCATCTATTTTGAATTACTTGGTTCTTTTCAATATGTTATCTGATGATTGCTGTCGGTACTTTGGGTTATGCTCTCACAGAATGGGAGCCTAAATTATTATTATTCAACATGTCAACTTCCTGCAGAAATTGATTGATGGGTGATTTTTTCTTAGGTGACATTTATTAGATGGGAAATTTGGTAAAAGGATCGTTTAATTTGTCAATTTTGTAGGTGGAACAACTACATAAAATTTTCAAACTTTGTGGGTCACCTTCTGAGGATTACTGGAAGAGATCAAAGTTGCCACATGCAACCATTTTTAAGCCTCAACATCCCTACAAACGTTGTGTTGCTGAGACATTCAAGGACTTTCCTTCAACAGCTCTGACGCTCATGGATGTCCTTCTTGCTGTAGAACCTGAGGATCGTGGTACAGCTTTTTCAGCACTCAACAATGAGGTATGTGCATATTCATATTGTTTTGTCCTTTTCTCTTCTGAATGTAATTTAGTTCTCAAGTTTTTGTTACATTGGATCGGTGGCACAGAAAATATCTTCCAAGTTTGTACTTTTTATTTGCTCGCCCTACAACATCTGAAAAAGCCATATTTGTACAACAAAAGAAAAAGGGGTAGACTGTTGGAAACCTCTGCATTACTGGGCTGCTTACAACATCTTCTGATTTGTTACTTTTGATGTTCAGTTGGAGATTTGTTCTATCCACTTAATCAGCTGAAGCCCATAATTAATAAGCATATCGTTATCAGCTGAGTAGTAATCTGTTATCACCTTTCCATTCTTCTTTCTTTCTTTTGCCAGTTCTTCACATCAAAGCCTCTTCCATGTGATCCATCAAATTTGCCAAAGTATCCAGCAAGCAAGGAATTTGATGTCAAACTTCGTGATGAGGATGCTAGAAGGTATACAATTATTCTTTTCCATGAACGTGAATGTCTTAGTATTAATGTATATCAAACTTTTCAAAAATTTCTCTCGTCATTGTAACATAGCTGATAAATGGTTTTTAATGTTTTTCTTCGTTTGTATTTGTGTATCAAAAGCTTTACTTCATAAAAGAATTTGGTAATTGAAAGGGATAAGTATCATAAATATTGGACGAACTTATGGAAGCCTAAGAAGGGAGATGTTGAAATATGATTAGATTTATAATGGGACCAGAATTTTGAGGCTTTTTCTTTCTAGTATTGCACACTCATGAGAAGTGTTTTGCTTAAGACGACTCTTCTTCTCTAGTACACCTTTAAATGATGATTTCCATGTGAAAACCAGGCGAAAAGCAGCTGAAGTTAAAGGGCACGGGCATGAATCAACCAGAAAGGCTTTAAGAGAATCTAAAGCTGTGCCAGCGCCAGATGCCAATGCAGAGTTGCAGGCATCCATTCAGGTAATTGTGAATTGGTACACTTATGCCTCTATCCTATTAACGTTTAAAAGTTAGTTTCCCACTTTAGTTTTTTTGTCTAATACAGAAGAGTAAAGGGAAGGATAACCCTAAAAGCATTAGTGAAAAATTCAATGCTGAAGAGGACGGCGGCTCTAGCTTCTCTATTGTGCCTTCAAAAGGAGCTGTGAGAAATGTTAACTCTCATGCTCGCCAGTTAATGAATTTTGGGGCCTCAAGTGATATAAGTTTTCACGAAGATGAAGCTGTTAGGGCTCCTGGCAGAGCAAGGAAAAATTTAGAGCTAAGAGCTCAGAGATCTTTTGCAGATAAGGGAACTGCACAGTTTTCCAGATTTTCTAACTCTGTTGCGTTTAGAGGCAGTTCACATTTGGGGGGTAGCAGTGTGAGCAGCATAAATTCACATTTGCCAGAGGAACGTTTTAATCCCGGATATAACAATCTAGATGAGTCATCACACCATTTACTCCATCATGAAAAGTTCGCTAATAAGGAGAAAATGCCATCTGGTTTGGAGCATTCAATGGTAAAGAAATTGAAGTCATATCACATCTTTATTTTCTTCTAGCCACTTTATCTTGTTTCCATCAGATTATGTTACCAAAAGAGTGACATGAAAACAAGCAATAACCCCATATTTGGGATTTCTACCACAAATTGCCATATAGAACTAGACTTGCTGAGTAACTCGTTCGGTCTTAATGAATTGATGTGTGAAAATAAGCATGATCAATTAATTATATTTGAACTCCTGCAAATGTGCAGATAATAAAGGATTAGCTTCACTTGAACAAAGTGAAAATGGTAGTGCCCTGTAGAGTTATTCCTTTTGATCTGGAGGCCTTGACTTCATGTTTGACACTGTTTTAATTAAAGGTTTGGTTTTTCAGGTGTAAAAAAGCAAGTCAAATTTGCTATTTGTTTTTCTATCAGAGTTACAAGTTTACTTTTGGCAAGAATTGTTCCCCTGGAATTTAACTTCATTATTTTTCTGGTGTTGTATTTTAATTTGTTTGAATTTGCTTGTGACCTCAGATTTACTCTGCAAAGAAAAGCCGTAGTATCCACTATTCTGGACCATTAGTACCTGCTGGAGGAAACATTGAAGATATGCTCAAAGAGCATGAGAGAAGAATTCAGCAAGCTGTCCGGAAAGCTCGTTCAGGCAAGAAGGCCATCAAAGCTAAGGAAGAAATTGGAACAACAGAGTCACTACTGTACCATAAGATAAAGGGGAGGTAATCCCGATACAAAATCCAGGTCTAGTTGATTGATATACAGGAGCGATCTGCCGCAAGGCATCTACAGACTCCCTGTTGGAGACTGGCATGTCGAGATGACGGTTTCAGGACTTCAAAGCGATATAATCAAACAATGCATCTGAAGGCATCATCATCCCTGGTCACTGTGAGCTTCAAAGCTTGAAAAACTTTTAGATGCATGGGGGGGACAATAACTGGAAAGCCAACTAAATCCGTTGACACCATAATGTAGGATAAGATTAATGTTTGTGGGATAAGCGATTGTTTGATTGTCAAAGAGAAGCAAACATCTCTTTCCTGCTGATATTGGTCAAATCTTAAATTATAACTTCACACTGTACAGACAATCTGAAATTTCATTTTTTAATAAATGTTCATTCAAGGTGTCAAAGGTGGTGTGAGACAGTATTTCCAGCCAATTACATGTATTTCTGTAATTATCTTGCCTCTGTTCCTTATGTTTTGCTAGTTAATTGTCTTTAAACTTGGGTGCTGCGCCACTTTAGCCCATCTAGAAATTTACAATGCAGGAACTAAAGGGCTAAAGTTTATGTTCAGTTTCCTGGTAAAATCTCCATTTGTACAGAACTGAATCTGACATTTCCAATCTATCAGAAGGTAAGCTTGACATTTTCACTCTGTTAGTATCTCATTTTCTCCAAAGTAATCAAACATCCCTTTCTGTACCTTAAAACAACAAATTACAAGGAAGCTAAGCAAACTAAATGAAGTAGTCGCATCAACTTGGAAATAGCAACCAAGAAGCAAGAATCAAGAAACAGTTCAACCTAGAAAGAAAACTGAGATTTGTCTACAGTTAATCCACCAAACATGCAGATCTACCAACTACCCATTTTTGCTTCATCCAAAATACTTAGCAGTAGTTGACCAGTCTTCATCAAAATTTCCAATTCTCTTGGCTTCAAGTCCAAGCATCTCCAACAAACAATCACTCGCATCAGCATCAGCTTTTTCATTCATTCCCTCATTCCAGACATAACTTAAGCAGAAGCAGAAGATCACATATTAAGGTTCTTAGTCTCCATACTCTTTCATAACAGGAAATATGAGACCTAAGAACCAACAAATCTCCAACCTGAAACTGCTCATCTTTGGTGTCTTCCTCGCTTTCTTTCTACTGTTTGTGCTAAGATCAAGCCTATCATCTTCCACAGAAAACGAATCTCCTATTCTGAGCACTCCTCACCCAAAAGCCACGAACACATTGAAACAAGTAAAGGAAGCAAATTGCTCACCAAGTTGCAGCAAGATCCCACGTTCCCTAGCCCAAGCTGTCATCCACTACTCAACTTCAACTATAACACCACAGCAAACACTGAAAGAAATCTCGGTGACAGAAAAAGTCCTGGAAAAGAAATCCCCATGCAACTTCCTGGTTTTTGGGCTTGGTCATGACAGTCTTATGTGGAGCACGCTCAACCATGGCGGAAGAACAATATTCCTCGAAGAAGACGAAGCATGGATTGCACAAATCAAACGAAGGTTTCCCATGTTGGAGTCCTATCATGTCACGTACAATAGCAAGGTAAACGAAGCAGGCAATCTCATGGATGTTGGTCAGGGACCAGAGTGCACAGCAGTGAGTGATCCACAGTATTCTATGTGCCAACTTGCATTGAAAGGTCTACCAAGAGAAGTCTACGATACAGACTGGGACGTGATAATGGTGGATGCTCCAACAGGCTACTATGAGGAAGCTCCAGGTAGAATGACAGCCATATATACAGCGGGAATGATGGCTAGGAACAGGAAAGAAGAAGGAGAAACGGATGTGTTCGTGCATGACGTGAACAGAGACGTAGAAAACAAGTTCTCTAAAGCGTTTCTCTGTGAAGGGTATATGAAGAAACAAGAAGGCAGGTTAAGGCATTTCACCATTCCAAGCCATAGGAATGACTCTGATAAGCCCTTTTGCCCTCTGTAGATGTGTTGAAGATTGTTTATTCTTTTTCTCTTTATCGTCTTCATGTGATGTGAGAAGCACTGTGCATGGTTTTATGGATCAAACGAGGCTTTTGGAAGAAGATGTGATGCCAAAGAGTATAATCTCAAAGGTTGGATACATTTCTTCTTTCTAATGCAAACTTGATTCTTCCTATTATGAAAAAAGAAAGTTATGGTAAAAACATTACTAGCAAGGTTGGCCTGATCGAATCCAATTTGGTCTAATTCAGTTTGATTAATTTTGAACTAAGATTGGTTGGTCTGATTCAGTTTGATTAACTTTGAATTGAGATCAGAAAATTACTAAAAGGACTTTGTTTTGATCAAGATTATAACGATATTATAATTTTGGTATGACCCGATTTTAGCCCGGTATTCGGCTTGATCGTAACTTCAAAAATGACGTTGTTTTTGACATTTATTAAAAAATGAGGTGAGCTGGGTTGGCCCGCCCCGTTGAGCCACGGGCCACCTAGGTTGTTGTCGGGTCAGGAGCGGCCCAACCCATTGACATTTCTAATTGTGTTTAGACCACATGGTCTAATCTCGAGCTAATTTCAAACTAAATTCAAAATATTTTATAATCTAATCTAACACATTTCTTGAATTTTTTATTCATTATTATCTTACTGTTTTATTATATGTAATATTTTAATGTATAAAAATTTATTTTTAGATGGGAATGATTTTTATTATTAAAATTAAAATGTGAAAATAAAAATATAATTAAGCATCAAGTAAAATTTTTAATTGAATTAATTTTAAATGTTATTAAAATATAGAGTCTTTTTAAATAATTATCTACAAAAAATATTTTAAAATAAGTAAGAAAAATTATTGTGAATATTTTTATTAAATTTAATTTAATATTAGCATGTTTACTAAAAATAATTCTAACATTTTAAGTAGTTTTTTTTGGACTTAAGAATATATACCTATTTAGTTTTGCATCAATCCCAATTTTAAAAGCCTCTTCCTATCTCAACTAAAAATAAGAAATTTCAAATTCATGAATCAATTTTATTAAAAATTTATTTTATTCAATATAAGTATTAAATTATAAAATAAATATATAAAAATACAAAAATTAGATAAAAAGATAAGAGATTCTTAATTAAAAAAATCTTAATCATTTAAATTAAAAATCTTTTGTAAGGTCTAAAGTTTTAGAAAAAATTTTATTTTAAATAATAATAAGATAAATATAACATATGAATCAATAAAATATTATTGAACTAAAATTTTAATCTAACCCTTCAAATTAAGAATGACAATCGACTCAAATTCGGATCAACACAACCCCAAGTCAATAAATTAAACTCAATTTGATCGAGCTTCAAGTTTGAGTTCGAACCTAAATAGTCAACCCAAAAGGGTCTTTGTTTGGGGCAATCCACTCGAACCGAATAACGTGAGCCCACATGGGCTTCACATATTCGAATCAACTTGATTATTGTTATTCTTACTTAAACTTGATTTAAATTAATTAAATTTGATCATAAGTACTAATCGATACATTTATAATATTCATTTCATATTTATTTTGTTATTATTTTTTAATTTCTAAAAAACCTGCAAATGATAAAATTGATACACAACAATTAATTCTTTTAAAAGTGGTTAGTTGGTAGAGTGGAGGGAAAGTATAAGGTTAAAAGGTTTTGTTTTTTAATCTCCCTATTTACGCTCCTTTGTTCGAACTTGTCGTACAAGGCTTGCTTAATACAAAATATCTGATTAATGTAATTTACAAACTATTGCGTCAATTCAGAGATTTACTCAATGTGCACTTAAAAAATGACGACCGCAAGTTCCTCTTTTTTTTTAAAAAAAATAAATTTGTTAAGTCACGGGTACATATATTAGACAATTTAAAATTGCATTTCGTATTTCGGTTCGGGTGTTCTACAACAAAAGTTCGCGCCTTACATTACGTCTCCTTCCTTCTTGTATTGATAACTCACAGAAATTTTGTATTCCGATCCATAAATTCCCGTCAACGTCAATCATGATCAACGAATAGTAAGCTCATTTTCTCTCATTTTTTTTGTCAGAAATTTTACAACGGACAATTACAAAGGTATTCAAAAGTTTATAATAATATGCAAACCTCTCCCTCTTGAGCTAGCTTTTGGGGATAAGTTAGGCACTTTTTAATATGGTATCAGAGCCAGTTTGTCTCGATGGTTTGGAGCGGTGTCCGATTATGTCCCAATATGTCCACCAGATGTCCAGTCCTGCTCTGGACTGAAGGGGGTGTGTCAGGAATCCCACATCTGACAATTACAAAGGCATTCAAGAGTTTATAATAGTATGTAAACCTCCCCCTCTTAAGCTAGTTTTTGGGGTGAGTTAGGTACTTTCTAACACTTTTTTTGAATTTTTTTTGGGAGTTTTCCATAGTGACTATCAGTTTTAGCTCTTGCTAATTGGTGATTCTTCCGATGGAAAGTCGTGTCTGCTTCTCAGATTTGCTGCGAGTTCACTGTCTGTGGTTTCTTTTTTGTTTGGTTATTAAGATACTGTTCTCACTTTATTTCTTTATGATTTATTAATTTTATTGTTTTTATTTGTTACGTATAATTTGTCAAGATGATTCTCAAGTGGACAACTATATCAGTACCATTGGTGTCGATTTCCTGAGTATCTTCACGTGTGATTGTGTCCAAGGTTGCAATGTTGTGTTAACTGATATTGACTCATCAATGACTGATCAGTTGCTATTTCCTTTCATTTTAGTGGGACACTGCTGGACAGGAACGTTTCCGGACAATACCAAGCAGTTGTGCTCATGGGATAATAGTAAGGGATTGTATATACAATCTTTCAGGATTACAAATTGTATTACGATAGACATTTTTTCAAATTAAAACGAGTTATGGCCTATATTGAATGGATAAGCAGTTTTTCGTGCATGATGTACATTCTGAGTTGAACATTAATGTGTCAATACGGCTGCACTTTTGCCTTCTACCACATTTTTCTAGGTTAGTGGGTGATAGATACTGTCAGAAACTAGGATTTGGTTGATCTTTGGCGCTTTGTTGTAAGTTTACAATTACAACCCTGTCTGATTGCACATGTTTTCATCCTGTTGTACATGATTTCATCCTGGGCACAATCGTTTAGTTCTGATGCTTGGTTGAAACTTTTGAGTTTCATGTTGTTCTTTGTGACGTGGGGTTTTTCTGCAGAATTCAAAACTGATGCATGGTTTTAATGTTTCCAATTCCACACTGGTGAATATGGTCATGAACAACTTTTCACCCGGTTTCAAATTGTAGCCTTTTAAGAAGGAATTTTCCTGTTTAACATGCCTGGAAACTCTTTTTGTGCATAGAAGATCGTACACTTCTGAAATTCATTGATAACTTCAATAATTTAAAATCCATTTTGGAAGAATCGTTGTAATATCTTTCTATCTTCACCGATTGCTCCGCCTCCGATTCGTGTTCTTCTGTTAGATATTTCACTTTTCTGTTCACAAAGACAAATCCTCTTTATTCTAAAACAAAAAATCGTATCTTTCTCTGATCTTTCACTCTGTCAAAGCTTCAAAGTAGTAGAGATTTCACCTTTTGCTCCGTTGAAGCAGAGGAGCATGGTTCAAGCGCACACCCACTTTTGGAGGCCATCATTTTTGGGTTAGAAGTCTCCAACCTCACTTTTTTTTGCCTCGATACTATAAAATGAGAAATGGGACTCACGATGTTTATAACTTACTTTGAATGGTTTGAGTATTAACAATGAGGCGGGAGGTGGGGCTTTTACTTCTAGTGGAGCTGAGGATATGCTCAAAGTGCTGAGTGTTTGTTTTTTTGCCTATGATGTTGTTTTGCTACGATGGTCTATGATGTTGATTTGCTATTATGGGTCTGGAGCAGTTTTTGGTTGAGAGGTGGGTTTTGGGGCTTCCTTTTCTTTCTGTATGAGACGGGATTTTTGGGTTGTTAGGTTGACATGGGATTTAGTCCTATCTCAAGGTTATCCTCCGTCATCTTCCTTTGCTCTCCTTATTTTGTTTCTACTGATTTGGTTCTTGTTTCCATATGTTGCTTTCTGGTTTTGGGTATTTCTTCTCCTGCCCTACTTGCTTCTTTTTGGTCTAGGTGTGAGCAATTCTGTAACTTGCTCTGTGCAAGTTTATTGTTGTTATCATTTGTGCTAGTTTATGATGTAGATTCGATGACGTATTGATGTTCCGAAAGAAAAGCACAATGTCAGGGGAAGGGGATGATGGATACATGCGCAACAAGGCTGACACTCACAACTCGAGAAATGGTGAGCAGAAATTTGCAGGCATGAGCAAAACTTTGCAACACAACATGCTCTTTTCTTTGAACTTTGTCCATCTCCGTAGCTGTTATTATTTTATTTTAATTATTTATTATTACTTTATTTTAAGTTTTTTTTTTCATCTTGTATGTTTATTTGATTTTTTTTAATTTTTTAATGTCATATTTACATATGGGTTTATAAGAAACATCTTTATTTTGATAGGAGTAAGACTGCGTACTATCAGACATTTCTAAATCTTATATTTGTGCAAGATTTCACTGGGTGTTGATTAAAAAAAATCCCTTAATCTTTTAATATTAACTTTTTGTATTTTATAATTTATACAAATTATTGGAAATTTGCAACATACCACTAATATTTGTATATTTGTCCTGCTATTTTCTTCAAAGTCTAATCTTGCTTTTCCTAATGAAGATTTTGAAGCTAGTATTATTTTATTTTAAAATTTTATAATATTACATTTTAAAAAAAAATTCATACCACTACATGTGATCTAATGAAAATAGCCTTTCTAATTAAGTAGCTACGTATTATCAAGTCTTCTTAGACCCTGCATTGATCCGGGATTTTAACCTGGTGTTAATGATGACGTGAATCTATCACGTTACTGAGATGGAGAGCTGCAACAATGTCAAACAGCGGCCGAATGAGATCAATAGATATGCAAATGATAGTGTATGCAAGGTGGTTGACACACAGACAGCATTCTTTATTGCCGGTTGACTTGGTTTTGTTGAATAAATATGATCTGGTTGAGAAAAGGTAGTTGACAGACAAGACAGCATTATTTATTGCTGGTTGACTTGGTTTTGTTTACCATCTATTTACTTATTCATAGTGAAAAATATCAGTAAATTCTGCATCAAGCTGGGTTATGCAATAAAATTGATCTATAAGTGATGTTCAGTTTATTTTATTGTTCTAAACAAAATGATTTGTCTTTATTTAGTAGTTGAATTACAAATTTATTGTTTCAGCTTTTTGATTTGTCCGAAACTGGGTGATTGATCGCAAGAAGATGAAAGTATTATTAGTAGAGCATGAGAAATGTGATTATGTGAATTTATCATTCACACTGATTGTGCTTCACTATACCAATATGTATTGCAGGCGTTTGCAGATTAACTTAACTTGGTATCCCATTTCTGAAAACAAGTGCTGAAGATTCCGTAAATGTGGAGCAAGCTTTCTTGACCATGGCTAGCGAAATTAAGAAAAAGTGTAACTGCTACCCAATTCTGCTATCCTTTTCATACTTAAAGAGCTGATCTTGCTAATTTGCGGTTTCCGGCTGATGTTAATGATTATTAATCCCTTTATTATAGGCAAATAACATTACTATGCTCCGATGCACTCTTGGGGAATCGGATGATCTGATATCTGCTAACTCTGACCAGCTACTTAACATTCTTTTCTGTGAAAATATATGAAACCAGATCCTTTCTCCAGTTTTACTCTGTTTTATTCTGTCTTATTGAATCTCAGCCATTTATTTTGCAGGACCTACGCGGGTTTCATGTGAGCCTCACATAAACAAATGGCTGAGATTTATTGGACACAATAAGACACCATAATATTAGACAGAAGATCTAGACTTAAAAATATATTATTATTCAAAACCAATGCAGAATGTGTGACCAGCCAAATGTCAACTCCTCAAAAGAGACGGTTCAAATCAAGGGACAACCATTTCAGCAACAATACAATTATTGGGGTTAGCCGTTCTTTTATTTTTCTTTTACAAGATTGTTGAATGGGCTTACGTTAATATTGCTTTTCTCGTAGAAAGCTCTTTTTAGAAGTTAGTTGATTGTTTGACTATTATTTTAAAAAATATTTTTTTAAAAGAGGTTCATACAATATACTGTATAAAATAAAAAATGTTTTTAATTTTAATTATATTTTATTTTGT
>JANIPN010000218.1:3602751-3614286 GCA_027478595.1 Erythroxylum anguifugum | reverse complement strand
TTAACTTGTTTTTGTGTGAATTAACTTCTGATTTTTGTAGAACTTTACGAAAAGGTTTAAAGATCTATTCAACCCCCCTTCTAGTTCGCTTACAGTCTAGTCTCTCTCAACTTATCGACCACATTAGTCTCCTGTAGTCTATCTCTCACCACACGGTATCTTTTTTGGATAACAAAATAAATACTTTTTTACATAAAAATAATTATTTTCTATATAAAATTTAAATTTTAGGTTATTTATACTATTTTTACATCACTGATTAAAAAATTCAAATCAATTTAACAACAAAATCTTGAATCAGATAACTTTTTAATTCAGTTTTTAAATTTTTGATTTGATTTACTTTAATAACTTAATTTTTATAACTTAATGAACTTTATAAAATTAAATTAATTAATTAATTTTTATATGACAATTTTATTTTAATTTTTCGATAATTAAAAATATTTTTATTTTATTTTATTTTATTTTTAACTGATTTTATAATTATAATTAAACATTTATTTCTTAAATTTTTTGCTTGTCTATTTAATTATTTTTAAAGATTGACTCAGACAAAGGTAAACCAATTTGTTTCAAAATCTTAAAAAGACCAGACAACCACCGACTCCAGGTGGCAGTTACCAACATTGGAATAATCAAAAGTACGTTTCTTAGGAGTTAGGACAGTGACGATCTTCCCACAGCGACGAATGATTATTAATTTCGTCAAAATAATTTAATAAATTCGCATATTTGTTGTCGGAGAGAGAGAGATTGATAGATGAAGGAGACGACGGAGATGTTGGGGAGTATGAGATGGGGCCGTTGGTGTTTAATTGTGTTCCTGACTTCCCAAATTTTCTCAGGTTTCTTAGATCGCTTTTCTTTTACCTTTTTTCATATATATTTTTTGTTTGTTTACTTGATTTGATGATAGATCGGTATTCTGTTGTTCAAAATCTGATCTTTTCGTTTTCTTCTTTTGACATTTTCTCAATTCATTGATTATTTCGATTGGGATTTTCTCTTTGTTTATGGGTAATTACTCTCTTCCCGTTTGATTCCCTGTTTTCAAATTTCTGAAATTCTGTAAAATTGACGCATTTGGTTGCAATCTATTGTGTTTTATAATATGGTGATTTTGTGTATCGAATAGCAGGAAGGTTTGTTTGATGAGACGAGATTTAATAACTGGTTAATCAATCGAATTTGGATTTTGAGGTGCTGGGGAGCTATGGTAGAGGGTCAATTGGGTTTGGGATTTGGGAGTGAGCTCTCAGTTATATTGTTAATCTGATGACCGTCAAGTTTATTCTTTGTAATTGGTCACAGAAAAATGGAGATAGAGTAGTTGGGTAAGGATATCTTTTGGGATAATTTCATTTTAAATCGTCTTGCGAGGAATCCTGATGTGTTAAGTTGGAAGGATTCTTTGTGGATTCACTTTAAACCACGTCTTTGATTGGTTGATCATATTTCATGTTTTCTGGGTTTAGTGTTGAACTTCTTTTGATTGTTGTTAAATGAAATGCTGCTTGTGAGGTAAAAGCTCCCTTTGCTTGCGGGTATAGTTTAGTGGTCAAAGTGCGATTCGTTCGAGTTATTCGAGTAATTAAGGGATCCCTCAGATCATATTCTGATCAAATCTTTGTTTTTTCAAAGGATTAGATTGGAATATATAATCTCGTGATTGTGATTAAAGGTTTATAGTCTTGGGCGTTATGTTATATCTGAAATATGAGAAGTGTTGCAGTTTGTTTCTCGCCATACAAAACGTGTTAAACCTTATAGTTGTACTTATATCTTTTTCTTTCCAGGCACCTCTGGCTTTTCTAGTCCTAAAAATGGCACAAGCGTCAATTCCCATTCTGCTTCTAGTAGCAATACTGGGTCCAAGATTGTCATCATAACTCTTGGGGTTGTGGCAGTAGGTTTGTTTTCGTTTTTTCTTTTCAAATTATGGCAAAAGAAGAAAAGAGAAGAACAGTATGCTCGCCTCTTGAAGTTGTTTGAAGAGGACGATGAGCTTGAGGTTGAACTTGGACTCCGCGAATGACATCTTCTGCTGTCAAAAAACTTTGTTATAATCAAGGTGTGTTTATACTTCTCTTGCTGTTTGCAGGATTTTACTTATTTGCCACATAATAAAATCGAGGATATTATTTAGCTATTTGACTGCATTGTCACTGATAATAATGAAACAAGCACTGCTTGTCTCATATTAGGCCAACACTGGGATGAATGCAAGCTCATACAAATTAATTACCATGGTACACCTTTTAATCATTGCACATCAAGAAATGCTTAATACAGGAAAAAGTACAAGAAACATATTGCCATGTGTGATGCTATGTGAGGATGCAAATAAAGGTGTTGAAGATAGACTAGATTGTAGTATAAGAGGCCGCAGAACGGAGAAACTTCTTCATAGTAAATGCAGGCTATCTGAAATACTCTTCAAATTAATCTCTCTTGTAGCTGCTTTTCTCTGTTTAATCCTTGAATAGAACATGTAAATATATTGTTGGAGGCAGATGTATATATAAGCACATGGAATTGTTCCAAATCTTATTTCTTAAAAATTGCTGTTTGCTGTGCTAGATGATCTTTCAAGTGTTAATATGATGTTGTATTATAATCAATTGGATGGATTCTACCCCTAGTTCTTGGAAGTCTTTAAGTTGGGGGGAAGGAAATCTAAAGATTGTATTTGAATTCTGATAGTTTTCTTATACCAACATTGGATATTGCATTTGAGATGAAATCGAACAGGTTGGGGTAGTTCTGAATATTATTTTACATTTATTGGTTAAAAGCACTTGGTTCCTCACATGAAAGTCCTAACAATTTGTGAGTTTGGCTCCTCTCTCTCTCTCT
The DNA here is from genome assembly GCA_027478595.1 of Erythroxylum anguifugum. Classification (NCBI taxonomy): domain Eukaryota; kingdom Viridiplantae; phylum Streptophyta; class Magnoliopsida; order Malpighiales; family Erythroxylaceae; genus Erythroxylum; species Erythroxylum anguifugum. The sequence continues at coordinate 3,611,427 of JANIPN010000218.1, read as the reverse complement.
CTCTTAAATGTTTTATCCCATTCATTTCTGTCTCTTCTCTTCATGTTTTGCTCTTCCAATTGCTGCATGCACGTTTTCTAGGATCAATCAATCTCAGCCTCTGTTGCAACATTGACATTTTGATACATACTGCTTCCTATGTTAGTCACTCTATTGTTGAGGTCACTATGACAAGGATGAGACTTCCCAGTATAATTAGTAAAATACATGTACTTAATCGCCCGGCTGGTGGTATGGCATTTGGTTGTTCAAATAATGTGTCCTGTTGATCTACTTTGAAGCTAATTTGCGCTTTTTTGTTTCTCAAAATGGAAATCATAATAACAGAAATTGCTTTGCTGCAAGCTTTTCAGGTTTAAATGGAATTTCCCAGTAGTGATCTAGTTCTTGTTGACCATGATTTGGAGAATGCAGTTCCCCTGCACTACGCGAAGATTACACTTTCTTAGTTTAGGTAAATGTAATATTTGTCACGATATATTTCCTGTCAATACTTTAATGAAAAGTTAGTATTTTGGTGTATAAGATTCCTGAAGACATGAAAGGTCTCATTCATTCCCAGTTTGTAAAGTTGAGGAAATCTTCATTCATATAGATATAGAAGAGGATCAGTACTTTTTTATGTGATACGTATTGAATTCTAGTTTGATATTAGATGGTTTTCTTTTTCACTTTAATTTCGAAGATCTTGTATTATCTCTATGCTAAGCAGTATCTTCTCAAATGGATGGATGTTTTTGTTCATTGTAATCTTTGTGAAGCTGACTTCTGACTTTTGAATATGGTGTCCACTGTCTGAACTTGAGTATTAGATCATATGTGTTACTAACTTAATAATATTCATGAACCAAGGTAGAGGAATAAAATTTTATTTTTCGAAAGTAAAATGTGTGGAAATTAGCTTGTAATTTCAACATACGCAGCTTAAAGATGACATTTTGACCGGATCCTGGCCGGTTCGGTTCAAAGTCAACAAACTTGCCCCAATTGACCTGAGACATTTTGACCTGATTTTAGCCGGTCCAAAGTCAACAAACTTGCCCCAATTGACCCGAGACATTTTGATCTGATCCTAGCCAGTATTGTGTCAGGCCGGATCGGACAATCTGAGCCTAAGCTTGAACCGAATGTACAATATATTATAAAAACAGCTTTACCGTTGATAAAGATGGCAACATTTACATGAAAAAGGAAATACAGTGAGCACATTTAATAAAGTGTTATTGGCATCTTTTATAAAAGATATTTAAATAATATTATAATTACTAAAAGCTTAACTCTATTAATATTTAGAGTACTATCAATACTATTTAAAAAAAATAAAATATAACATAATATTATAAGGATTAACTTGAATTCTTAGAAGATATTAAAAGACAATTACTACCTTTGCTAACTTGATTTAAGGGTATGTTCCTTATTTTAAAGTATTTTTTACTCAAGATGAAAAAGTCAACTTATTTATAAAACTAAAATAAAAAAAGCTACACAAATAATCACATAACTAAGGGATAAAAAAATTCTGAAACGAAATTAAAAGTTAAAAAATTGAAAATTAAACCTATAAAAAGAGAAATTATTATCTGTAAATAGATGTCACCACAAAAGCCTCTATGTCATAACTTATAATAGATCAAAACTGATTTGGGTCATAATCTTTAAATCATAACAGCACTTTGAGACAATCTGAAAGTTTCAGTTAATGTGAAATGTTATTTATAGGCTGCTGGGAATTTCTTGTTTTCTAGAATGAAGTTGAAACACATCTGAAGGCCAAAATAAAGTAATCAATAAAGTAATCTAACCACAGCAGCTCCAAATCCAATGGGCATTCCTTTGAACATAATCAACAGTTTGCTCTTCACCAGACTCACAAAACTACTACTGTTTCTGACAAAAGAAATCCAATGTAAGAGATTTATGTCAAGTCTTGAGTTTTAACAATTGATTGCCTAGAAATAGTCAGCTTTCATCTCATGGCACACAAAACACTAACTGAAAATTTCATAGGCAATAAGTTCATTTGCCCACATGTTACTATTACACCATAATAAGCTGATGACAGCAGATTCACATCAAAAGGACATTCACCATAAGCATTCTGATCGAGTCAGATCATTGTACCAACATATATAGCTGAATGTCCACAATTACTGCCTAATGAATTGAAAACACAATTCCACAGAAAATTAAACAAAACAGTAAACAGAAACAGTGAAACTTAAATCCAATCTGCTGTCTTTCAAATTCAGTGACTAAAACAAGCAACTGGTTCTGCTTTACTTTTAAAACAGTGAAGAAAGAGTTCTAAACCTTGTCCGCTTTCTTTAACTGATGTTGCCCTTCAATTTCAGCATCTAACTTTAGACTCTGGCCCTCTTGCCACTGCAACCAGGACACTTATATTGCTTGATATGCTCGGCCTTTGCAGGTGTAATCTTGACACACTTGCCATGGAACCATTTCTCACATACATCACAGCAAATCCAGAATTCATCCGTGCCATAGCTTTCACCACATGCCCCACAAGAAGCTCCCTGTTCATCATCCTCTTCTTCCTCCTCTCCACTATCATCATCTTCCTTGGGTGGAGGAGACATCTTCACTGCCTTATTCTGGGGCTCAGATTGACGAGATTGCTGAAGGCGAAGGGACCAATCAGCAAGAATATTAAAACTTATAGCAGACTTTTAAAAAGGAAAAGAAAGTGCAATTTTTAACTTTTTACCATCTTCCCACTTGACTTGCTTTTGCTACCGTTGTTAGTTGCAGATTGGTCCTTAGGTTGTTTCACATTTCCTGACACAACTTCAAATATTGTAGGGAGTTCATTTATCATCTGGAAAAGTCTTTTTCTGCAATTTCAAATTCCAATGACCATTATAATGACATATATTTTTTTTTGTAGCATTCCATCTAATGGGATAATTTTCATATTGTATTTATTTCAGCATGAATTAAGATAATGCCATAATGCAGTACAAAGTTCAAGCTAATTTCTACCAATGGGCATGGTAAATGATGTAGTAACTCTACCACCCATTTCTCCATTAACAGGTTTGACACCATTGTCTACCATACTTTGGAGATAGTATAAAGATCATCAAACAAGATGCTGCATTTGTGTAGAAAATAAGATCTTAAGACATCAGAGCCCTAGTAAGATGATTCTCAATTGCATTGCAATTGCGCTGCATTAGTTTCATTTCACAATTTTCACAACACGAACATCCACAAAGGTATTGCAACTCTTCCTTCTTAACCAATTGTTCTTTGTTCACCAGAAGTAACATATGTGTGTAGGGTTGGTCAAGCATAAAATTCCAAACATTGATCTTAAGGAGTCGTGCCAGATTAACCAAACATTTCAATGCAATACCACTATTTCCTGTGATTTGTGACACGTACATAAATCTAATCTGAGAGCAGTCATCACAATCGCAATACTTTTATGCTATACAACAATGACAACAGCTATACCCCACCAGAAAGATGCTTAAAAGATGATAAGGAGAAAACACTGGAGAAACTTTAAAGGCGATAAGCATATTAGAAGAACCACATATGTTTAAATTAAGAAATCGAGAAAAACAGTAACTTATAAGAAGTCTTACAGCAAATCCAAAAACAAAATAAAACAGAATCCTTCACTGAACCTACTAAGCAATCATATGCATTTATCAGTTGTCAGTCAACTGACTTTACACTTCACATAAAATTGCTCAACAATAATACAAATAAAGCAACAGATTGGTGTAAATGCCACAGAAGCTTGATAAATTAAGTTCTTAACAAGTTGGTGAACAAACTAATGCAACCACCACTCACAGATTACACAAATAAGCATATTAAATACTAATTGCTAGGAAGGAATAAAACTCGCGTATGCACTCAGGCATTGTTAATTTAATTTCATAACGAGGTGACAAACAAGTTAGCAATCACATAAGAAACTAAAGTCTTAATTAAGATCATAACACCTAGTTTTGTCTTAAGTGACATCATGTTACAGATTCCAAACCTCCACCACCTGAGAAGCAACTCAAACCCTGACCTTGTGGTGGGAAGCCATCCCTTGGCCTCCTCGTCCCAAAAAATAAAAGCTAAAATTAGACGGACAATATTTAGAACACATTGAAATTTTTTCCCACTAATATGGTGCTGCAACAGGTATACCCAATAGTATGCACAATAAAAAAGTTCAAAACTGACGAGGAGCATCTCATGAACAACAGTAAGAAAAGTTGACCTTACCTTTCATTCTTACCGAATCCAAAGCGAGCACCAAAATAAAATGCAACTGCAAGCAACCATGAATCACTGTGAACTGCAACCAGTGATAACCAATCCTTCTCTTGCATCCCATCCCGAGCAAAATTTATACCTAGGGCTGGCTCAGGAAGCTCAGGAGGGACTTCCTCCACAGGCAAGTTAACTTCCCATGTCTCGTTTGGAAGCCCATATAGACAAAGATTCTCCTTCTCTGAGAATCAAAATTTAATATCATCAACAACAACAAACATCTGCATTCCAAAATCCTTTCAAAAACTGTCATAACGAGAATATTTAACAAGTAGAAGTAGAAGTAGAAGTCAAAAGCTCCTTTAGAGTAATCACCCAATAGAATGCAAATTATACAAAAACAATGTTTAATAAAACTTAGAGCAGTCTGCATAAGATGTTGCAGTTAGGTGAATCATCCTCACACAAGCACTCATGGGCCTATTCAACTCAGTGATCTAAGTTTCAGAAAAGACAAAAAAAAAAAAAAAAAGGGCAAGAAAAGATCTCAATCCTGATTACCACGATTCAAGAAAGATATTCAAAAGCATGACAGGACACCATTTGAAGAAAAGCAGTTAATGAAAGTCAGCAGCCAATCAGACAGAGAACTATTACTTCAGGGTGAATATTTATCTATCAGTGATCAGAGAAACAAATCAGAATGACAAAACAGATTTAAAATGAAATGTGCACATTGATCTAGAAATGTTTAGATGTCAATTACAACAGAAATCACACCTGAAAACAATTCTCCAAACAAATTAACTAGAGTTTCCTTAAAGACTGGTAAAATTTCAAACATATTTTGTTATCATAACCTTACACTAATTAAAGCCTTGTAGTGAGTCATATCAAAATCACACTTTTATCAAATTCACATCATGTGACGGTGCTTGAACCATACATGAAAACAGTAAAACCATAAGTTCCTCAAAATTACTATCTAATACCCAAATCTTAAACATATGCGATCAAAGGGTGTATCCTCAAACAATTACATACTCAAAATAAACACTCTAAAATGTGACGATTACAACAGCCTCAACCCATACCCAAAGTCAATACTCAGGTATATCCATTGCAAATGTTGACACCTACCAACCAGCAGCATCAAAATTGTGTAGACCAAGTGAGTAGAGTCTCTCAGAAATTTATGATGCATAGAAAGAGCCTAACAAAATTGGAACCCAACTTAAGACAGAAATGAGTATCACATGTGTAACTGATAACTATTTCATTGTCCTCTTCGTCACCGGCATAATGAAAAGTTAATGTCGATGGAGAAGCAATTCTAGATAAATACCATATTCGATTACGACAAATTATCCTGAATTTTATAAATGTATTAGGCTAAAGTCTGCATGAGATAATTCATAGACATTGTAATATAATGGTCTTTTTCAGCAGTAACTTTGAACTTATAGAAATAAAGAGTTACGATACCAGAAACCACACATAACAATAATGAAAACATGACATGTAGCTAGATTAAGCAGTTAGAAAGGATATCGTAGTCACAAGTTAACACAGTCAGCACTAATTACGAGTGAAAAAGCATCAACGCCCCAAATAGAAGAGGAAAAAAAGCCACCTTGCTTTGCTTGAAAATTAAATATATTGATCAAGTATTCATGCAATACAAAGTTTGTGAGAACAAAATGCAGAATTAAATTGTTGAATTTGCCATATTAGCAAAATTTCCACAAAATAGGACATCACTAGAGTGTAACAAGTATACAGTACTATCTCAGTCCGGCTTAATAGACTTCAAATCACCTATAGCAGCTCATAAAGGTTTAAAATCAACAGGCTCGCCAGAAAGGTATGAAAACAATAAAATATAGCTAAAAATAATATAAAAGGTAAAACGGGAATTGAACACACCCTTTTGGGACACATCCCTGAAGCACTAAACAAACATTTCGTTGTCAGAAAAGAGAAATATCACGATAAAACGAAAAGCAAAGCAACCATAATAGCATAGAGAATAAGCTACATTCAACAAAATGTAAAACTGTAGAAAACCCACTTCAGTAGAAGGTGAAAATAGAAAGAAAAATATACAAAACTCACCTGGGTCGCACTGCTGATAAAACTTTTCTACATCTGCAGTGAAGAGAAACGGAGAACAAAAAGATTGAATTTAGAAACAATCTGAAGCAAAACCCAAACAAACAAGACAGAGAGAGAGAGAGAGAGAGAAGGAGAACCTGCAGTAAGGGCCTTGATCAAACCAGCGCGTCTGCCTTTGAAGTCACTGAAGACTTCCTCCACAGTTCTAGGTATTGGATGTGGTATTCCCTCCATTACCCCAACTCCTTTTCTTCGTTTGATTTATCAAACAAACACCTTCAACTCTTCTGTTCCGCGAATCAGTAACTCCTCAATTCAATCTCTCCTAAACACAGTTAGGTATTGTAGAAAGAGAGAAAAAGCTAATAACTAACAAACTTGCATCTGATAAAAAGACACCACCTTTATGATATTATAATTGGAAGAAACACCAGAATTGAAATGACAGAAAAGAGTAATAATTAGCGTTTATACTAAATTGGTGGTGGATAAATGTTGTTAATGGAGGAATTTCAATTTCTACGATGAATTTGAAAAGGTCGGAGGAGTTAATTAGGGCTTGCTCGTTGCTTTTCTTTTATATTCCCAATTGGAAAATAAGAGCCAGACACAGAAAGAGCCGTGGTTTGAATATCATTATATTATATTATATTATAATGAAAATAAAAATAAAAACAAAGGCATCAAGCTCCTGCGGCAGGTAATTTGTTAAAATGTAAGGTTACGTGCGGTTTGTCGGTAGCATGGAAGGGTTAATGGTCAACAGCGATTGAAAGCTTCGTAATATAATATAGTAAAATATTATTTAAAAAAAGTTTATAATGTAAAATAGTAAAATAACATTGTCAAAAAAATGTAAAATATTATTTATCATTTTATATTTCACCTTAAACTTTCCTAATCAAAAGTTTCTCATTTTTACTGTTTAGGATATGATGAGATGTAATATGAAAATCTTCCCTTCTATTTCATTACATCACGTTTTATTATAAACTCTTCTTTCAAACGATAAATAACATTACATTTTATTTCATTCCATTAATAAATTTGGTGAAGTGGGATTTAAAAAAAACTGAACTGTTTCAACTAATTTAATGATAAAATTTTTTAATCGGCCAATTTTTTTATTCAATTTTTAATTTTTTAATTTAATTTATTTAATAATCTCTATTGTTAAAACTGCTCAATTTATTAATTAAATGGTCAGCTTTCACACATCAATAAATTTTCATAAATAAAAATAAACGATAATTTTTTATTTAACAAACTTATTTTTTAATTAAATCCTAAAGTTTTTGCCGAGTAAAAAATAGTTTTCTTTAATTATTTTTCAAAATTTTTAATTTTATTTAATCCTTAACAAGTTTTATAACTGTCTAATACGAATTGAACCTTTTAAATCTTAAATATCTTGTTTTACTAGTTTAAATTCTAATCCAATTTTGAAAATTTTGGGTATAAGAACAAAGATTACAAAGTATGCATCCTCATCCTCGTCGTCGTTTACAAAGTATGCATCCTCATTCTCGTCGTCATTATTATTATTATTAAATTTTAATAAAACCCTTCGTCATCTTTTTATTAATAATAAATATAATAATAATAAATAGAAGTTGGCTTTTGTGAACCATTAATTTTGTGATATTAAATATAATAATATTTGCAGTTTGAATATGAATTGTCTGATTTCATCGGATCGTCGAGATTAATATATAAAGTTAAATAGATATTAAAATTATTATTTAATATATTGATAAAATTAACATATAAAGATGAATAGAAATTGAAATTCTTTTTAATTATATTAGTTAATACATATTTTGGAAACAATTTTTCTATTAGTTAGCGTGAGATTGTGTATTATTAGACCTCTCTAAATTTCTGTAAAATTTTGAACTGTTCAACTTTTTTGTTCCGTTTTTTACTCTTTAGTTCGATTTACTTTAACAATTCTTATCGTTAAAAATCGGTCAATTTTAGTGAATTAATAAATTCTTATAAACTAAAATAAAACAATTATTTTTATTTAACAATTTATTTTTAATTAAACTTTAAATTCTCAAGGACAATCTCTTTCAATCATATTTCAAATTCTTTAATTTTATTTAATCTTTAGTCGATTTGATGATAGTCAAATACCGGTTAAACTTTTAAAACCTTCAAGTTCTTGTCTTACCGGTTTAACTTTTTGTATGGTTTTTAAACTTTATAACAACTTTAAATAGAATTAACATAATAATCCAAACAAAAAAATCATGAAATTAAAATAGTAATTCCTTTCTTTTGTTTTTTTATTTTTCTTTAGATTGCCACTTAAAT
>JANIPN010000218.1:3523135-3537014 GCA_027478595.1 Erythroxylum anguifugum | reverse complement strand
TATTTTATGAATTACATATGTAATTTTCATACTTATTTAATGAATTATTATTTTATATTTTCAGTGGGCCTCAAGGAATTTTTTTAAAATTATTATCTTATGCATTTAACGAGGTTATTATTTTATCCCATTGATCTAAGTCGGGACCGAAAAAAATTATTATTTAATCGAGATTATTAATTTATCGAATATTCATTTATCGAAATTTTACTGTATTTAGAGTTGAAAGGCTCCGCTCAACGGCGAGGGAGCGTCCTTTTTGATTAAGTTGAGCGAAGGATATACTTTCAAGGCTTATCCAATTACGTAGAATAGTAGAAGCTCTCTATTTCAAAATCAACAAGAATAAACCAACCAAAAGGGGCTACTACACTACTCCTACTCCTACTCCTACTCCTACTCCTACTCCTACTCCATACAGTCCAGTTACAACACAAATTACACCCCACCGACTAATTAACCAATAAACAAATACTTCTTTCTTTTCCTATATAAAATTTCCTACATATCTACTCAGGACTCATTAGCTATAACCAGAGCTGAAAGTAAAGCAATACCTCTAACTAACTTAACCACCACAAAAATTTCCTCCTCTCTACCTTCAGCTTCTGCCAACCCATTTGCACAATACCCCATCTCAATTCACTAGTTACCTCTCTTGCCAAGTCCCTGTTTTTCTTTTCCAACATCTGCTCATCTCACAATTTAAGATGAACGGTATCTGACCCCATTCAACGTTGTAAAAACCAGTCATCAACTTGCCCTTACGAAGATGGATAGAGAATTATGGTGGGAATCAAATGCACTTTAACGTCCGGAATAGTCAAGTCTGACTTGTTCGTGGGCCTTTATTACTTCGGAGGTGAAGTTGCCCAAAGCCTCAAAAATAGGGACCAAACCTGCTTGTAAACTACTTGAAGCTGCATTATGAACCAGCTTTGCAGCTTCTTTATGTCTGCCTCTCTCTTCTTCTAGTTTCTTTCGCAGTGAATCCAAATCCACCTTCAGATCATCAAGAGGTGACACTGCCTTCTCAGACGGAATTTTTGGCATAGTTTTATCTGGCAATGCATCCCGTTCCTTCTCAATCTTTCCTCTCTCCATGCGTAAGGCTCTAAGCTGTTTGTCAATATCCTTCTTGAGGTACTCTGCTTTGATTCTCCGCCTATACTCCTCGTCATGTCGCTCCCACAATTGATGCAAGTTTGATGCAAATTCAAGCATCGCATTTTCAACCCCTTTCTCAGATATTCTAACCATGGCTTGATACCAATCGTTGCAAACTACAAAAATAGGCGGAGCTTCAATTCTGCTTGGAGAAAAGGGAGCAATTCCATCAGGGGTTTCTTCCGGTTCACGACGAATGCACCTTAAGAGCCACTCATTCAATGACTCCGCATACAATTTTTGGGCATTGATCCAATTGTTAAACCGAGTGCTCCAATTGATAAGCTCCATTTCAAGTTCCAAAGTAGCTTTCAGGCCAGAATCTCCTTGCAATCCAGTGTTTGCCCTAAGATGTCGGAGTTTGCTATCCCTGATTGCCTGGAACTGTTTCTGATGACATCTTAGCATGGACTTCCACATTCTTATCAATCTGAAAGACAGAAAAATGGTGTTTGTTACATTAGAAAAATCATTCCAAGGGCTTGAAATAAACCATTCTCATAACCACTTAATATGCAACATCTAGGCATTAGTGTCCCATCTGCATAATGAATGCCGAAAAAGCCTCTGCATAAAATGCAGCTCTGTAGCCTCAGTTCGACCATGCACTACAACTATATAGAACCGACATTGAGAGCAACGCCAGAAAAAGTTTCTGATTTTCATCCAATGCAGAATATAGGTAATGATTGTATGCGAGATTCTAGATGACTTCTCTAACCTCTATGAACACTTAAAGGCAACCTAGTCACCTTGCAGCTACCACTCAGTACAGGGTCGTTGTTAGAGACCAGTTTCTCTAACACTGATTCAACCCAAACAACACTGTCCTGCACTATAAATCAACACGCAACAGCCACAGAACAACACACACAGCAGTAGTAAAATAGAACAGATGAATATAGATGAATGGAATGTCTGTAAATATTATGCTCTAGCTAGACTTCGAGGGCTAGCAACCTCCACAATAGCTAGCTTCGAGGGCTAGCAACCTCCACAATACCCAATCACTATCATAACCGAATACCTATGCCTTCCCCCTCTACACCCTTTTATTCTCGTCGTGTAACTAACTCTCACATGATTCCCCACTATACCCTTACATGCTAAATTTCTTCTGGAACCTACCGGAACCTAGTCTCAACAATAACACTCGGAAATTCCATCGGTCTTTTCGTGCAGAGGTGATGAGCCAGTATGCAGGAGATGGGAGCAGAAACTATCTATGGAAACTTAAATGTTCAAATAGTGCACAGAATATTTTGACCATATTCACCTCAAATCTATCTAATTAAAGAAGGTAGGGCCGGATCATGTATTGGAAAAACACGAATGAAAGAAAATAACAAAAGTATTTTTCATGTGAAATATTCAAATACAGCAGAAGGGAAAGAAAAGTGAAAGCTCCGGCGTAAGAATGAGTCTTAATCTTCTTAGCAAACATATCAGGCATTACAGAAACACATTCCTGGTTGCGTTTAATATCTGTGACATACCCATTGATTTGGTTGCAGTAGTTAGCAATTTGATTGGTTATTAGGAAGCTGTCCAGCCGTGAGGGCTCAGCAATAGGCTTAAAGATAGGGTTTGATGGATCTTCCTCAGGCAAAGGCTCTTCACCGGCTGCCTTACGAGCCATGTTCTCCGTCCTACCAAACAACAAAATTAAATGCAGAGAACTTCAGGAAGATTCAAAACAAAAATACAACAAAAACCCTATAAACTAATAACCACTATAATATAATAATGTTATATAGTCCTATTTCTGCTGAGAAGCTAAATTGTCTCAATTAGTTAATACCCCTTTTAATTGATAAATTTTATATAGTTCCAACATTATTAATTTATAAAAATTCTGCAATAGTAAGGCAGCAAAATCAAGATGTAATAAACAAAATAGGAAACATCTTGGCCTATTTTGCTTGACCTCTTCCTTCTATTACACAAAGGATTGTTTCTGGTAACTGCTTAGAAAAAATTAAGAAAAGATGTAACAAAAGGAATCATATGAAACAGTCCATCTTCATGAACCATAGTGTTAACCGTTCCAATTTCAGATGTTCATATCACATTCAACAGTAGACAACAATATGACTTGAAGGTATTTGGTCTTTGGATCTCCAAGTCATGGGACGCCCTTCTCAATTTCATTTGCTTCTTTGGCAACTATACACCACATTGTTGATGGAAAGAGAAAATCTCAGCATCCAAACTAGATAAATTTCCACCCAAAGGGTGAAATAGGCCACACTACAAAGCAAATAATTCAGTGATTTCTACTAGGCCAAGAATAAGGAATGTCTTGAACCTTTGTTTTCTTAAGAATGTGATTCCCCAAGCCAGTAGGGCTTGATCCAAAGATATGTGGACACTGTTGACTTCTTAGAACAATGATCTGGCTCGTCCACGAATTGGATAAGATTGTGGCAAAACAGAATAGAACAATAAAAGAGGAGATGCACCAAAAAATGTTTACTGCAATGCTATTTCCAGGATTCTCAGTTATTTCACACTGGTACTAGAAAATTGTAATTGTCTTTTGAGGACCAAGTGCAAGCTTATGGGGGAATTATGTATGAATCAAATACCAAATACACCAGTAGAAAATTCACAATGAAATAAGAAGAAAACACACCACATACACCTAAAAGAAGAGAACACATCAAATACACCTAAACAGAGCAAGAAAAAATAAAAACAGAAACTAACCTTCTCTTCTGGAGCCATGCTTGCTGCTGTGCTTGTTGGCGAGACAGATTCCTATAATGAAATTGGAACTGCAAAGGATAGCATATCCTGTTATGATCACTGTTTATCCATTTGAAAAAATCTCAGAGAACAAGAGCAGACTAACTTTCTGCTGTTCAAGGGCCAAATCATCCATGCATTCAATTAAAAATTCCACATTTCTTTCCAAGAATGGATTGGCCGATAATTGCAAGCGATCAAAATCACACTGATAAAGCAAATCAAATCAAACATCAGTATAGATTTATATTATCTGCTCCATAACAGAAAGGAACTTCAGAAAGAGCCAAAATATCACCTGCGAGACTGGAGTTTCAGCTTCTAGCCCAGTCATGAACGCACTGATAAGGGCAGAATTTGAAACTTTGATCTAAGGATGCCATAAAAAGTTATTAATCAAAAAGAAAGAGGAACGTGTCTTCTATGCACAGCAGACTAGAGCATCAAGCAATTACAAAATCTAGCTACAAAACAATGAAATGGTTTTGGTTTTCATACAGAAATAAGTTTATAGCAAAAAAGCTTCATAGGCTTACAGGAATTTCCTCAAAAATATCTGTCCATGAGAAATTCTTCTCCCTCAGCCTATTAAAGGTAAACAGACATAAAAATTAGTCACCTTGAGCGTATTAAATCCAGATAACCATGTCTTTAGAAAACGTCACTTACTTCTCCCCCACAAAATTGCTGTTCCGATAGAGTTCCATAAAAGAATCAGAAAGTTTCAAGGCCTTGAGAGCTAGGACACCCTGATTGGACCTTGAAGGATCATAAATTATACACACACATCTCCTAATGTTTTCCTGCACTCATCCAGACATTGAAGTAATCCATTGTCAACAAGTCACAAACACATATGTACATAGACGAATAAACAACATGCATTTGATTGGGAACGACAAAAACCTAAAAATTAGATAGCTCAAAGCTATTGTTCAAAGTTACTGTTCAAAGATTTCATTTGACCCAAGAACCTAAAACTGATGCTTTACCAATCAAGTTTTAGCCTACAATTAAAGATGAGGAAAACATTGTTATCTAGAAATAAACGTAACTTTATATCCGCACAATTGGCTCTCGTAAAATTCCAAACACAATTATCTTCTACGAATCACTTTGCGAGAGAAAGAAGAGAATCACAAGGGTGATATTAGAGCAACTAAGTACTAAAATTTTCTTCCCACTTCAGGTAATTATCAATTGAAAATTAAACAAAATCAAATTGTGTTACTTTGATAATCACGAGATTTGAAATAGTAAAGAGCCATAGTTTCTTCACCAATAGAAGTATCATGGCTTATTCATCCAATGCTCTCAAAACTATAGTATATCGTTCCTGTTATTTCTTTTTAATAGTATTTTAATGAACAAGCAATGCCTTCTAATTTCCAATTACAACATAAGAAAAACCGATGATATACCTGGTAATTCATGAAGGTCTCAATAAGTTCCACTGTTTGGTAACACCCTAACAATGTTGATTGGTACCTGAAATTGCAAATGCATGATTACATAATGAGGATATGAACATTTAAGAAGAAAATAATTAAGCTATTATAAGTTAAATATGGTTGATTTTACAAAAGTTAAAAGACAGTTTTACACAAATCTCAGAGTACATTACTGGAATTTCTTTCATTAAAGAGTAGGAAAAGATATGCACTTCAGGAAGCAAGAAAGAGGGAGCATTTTAACTCTCAAGAAACAAGACTAGACATCAAGCATCGAGTCATCAAACGTTACTCCATAGCCATAACATTCATTTCAATTCTTTAAAGTTTACACCAACATGAAGCATTGCTCTTTGGAATGAGTAACGATTCATGATTTCCAAAGGAGAAGTTACTGAAGAAAATATACTCCAAAACAGATTCACCATCCAACGGTGTTGTTGTCAACATTAACCTCTCTCAAGCACCTCATCATTTCAAGTTGGTAATTAGCACCATCAGCTTCTATCTCTTCATCCTCTTCTCGAATCTAACCACAGTTGATATCAGAATTAGAAAGAAAATAAATACGGCTTTTCTACATATGAAGCAAATCAAGCCAATACTCATCTATACCGGGAACGGGAAACAGTTGGTGACTTCAAGAATGCTCCCAACATCCAATCCAAGAAGTTGGCCAGTGACTAGAGCTGGAGAAAATTCTTTGCAGTGTTTAATTATCTTCAATACAACCTGTTGAAAGGAACGTTATTTCAGATTTCCCACATAGAGATATTTGTCAATATTCACAGGCAATGACATTGGATGAAACCTCCATCAATGTATAATTCCATAAGAAATCAAATTCTTGAAAGAATGAAATATTATCCCATAAAATGTCACAAATTTCCCATAAAATGTCAAAAATTCACACTTCTCCCAACTATCACATGGAAGAAAACTACCTCCAAACAAACTCACTCTTAACTACTCCAAAATACCCAAAAAGAAAACAGGAACATAGAGAAAGTACCAGTCCCTCGATCTGCACAACTCGGAGAGGCGGAGCAACTTCCTCCGTTGACGCCACCTGGAGAAACGATCTTGTAGCTATCCATAATAAACACGAAGATTAAATTCAATCAAAAATTATAAAAACGAGAAAAACTATGAAAAATTTCGTTGTTCGACGTACGAGCAGGATTAGCCATGGCGGCAGCGGTAAGAAGAATAGGGTTGCGGTGCGACTCTCCTAAGAAAAACTGGGACTCGACCTGTTCTTTTAGGTATTGTTACAGTGCGAGTACTAACTTTATTGTTACGCACTTAACGGCTGGTAAAATAAGTAAATTAACCGTTAAAATTTTAACTTTACTGTTCATCACTTAACGGGGCATTAAATATGTAAATTAACCGTTTTAGCCCGGGATCGCGTTCAAAAGATAGAAATAGAAGCAAACCCATTTCGAGTAAACGGTTATTTTGAAATAAAACGATCATCATCGTCATCATTATATTCCAAAGTTTCGTAGTGAAGCAGGATCTGCGGGTCTGATTATACGCAACCTTACCCTTATATTATAGAGAGGCTATTTTTAGTAGACCCACATGTACATGTGACAAGATAATAGTAATGCAGGTTAAGAGAGTAAATACGTAAAAACTGGCAATATATATATATACACACACGGTGATAACCATAACAAACCCCACCATAGAATTAATACAGTAGGAATGAAATAGAACAAGAAAAATATAATTTGATTAATTCAAATTATAAAATTTTAGACCATTTAGAAAATGAAAAAAATTAAATCATTTATTAAAAAAAAGCTTAATCAAGTCCGATCCTTTTATGAACTATGAATATATTATTAATCCTAATATTGGTATATTTAAAGCATTTTTTATACTTGGGGTATCAAACTTAATATAATTCATAATATTATATAAATTTTTGGTTGACTTATTTAAAGGATTTATAAGCAAGAATAATTTTAAATTAATAGAAATTAGGAAAAAAAAGTTTTGCTTGTATGTATAGGCTTGGGATCGGGCCCAGCCCGAAGTCAATTAGTCAAGCTGAATTTTTTGGAAACAATTGGACCTTAGGTCAAATTTGAGCCCTAAATCTACCAGGCAATGAGAAAAAGACGTCATTTTGAAATGACGATGTCATTTTTAAAAATTTTCTTTTAGGAAAGTAAAAAATTAGGTCAGGCCTTACCAGCCAACCAGCTTAAGGCCTATTGAACTTGGGTCTAACCTAACTCATTATCATCTCTATTTATGCGAAAAGGAAGTACAGTTAATTTACATAATTTATCTGCCGTTAAGTAACTAACAGTAAAGTTAACATTTTAACGGTTAATATACGTATTTTACCCGCAGTTAAATGACTAACAATGCAATCAGTACTCGCACTGTAACAATACCTACAAGAACGCCCTGAATAACATAAAACGACGTTGTATTGGGGGAGAAAGAGGCTTGCACAGAGTAACTGGAAGGATCTTAACCCAAAAGAACAAGTAGAGTCCCCGCGTATTTTGGGCGATTCCAGAAAGCTCGTCCTAGGAATTTTGTTTGTGATCTCTTCCAGAAACTTCTTCACTCGCTCTCCTCAAGGGCCTGTTCCTACCACAGCCTTCCATCGTCAGTGTCCATCTCCCTCTTCACTCCGGTTTGGTATTGCAGGTGTAGCCTCGAAGTTCTTGGTTAATTTTCTGTTTTCACTTTTAGAAATTTAGCTGATAATGAATTAGTAATTGATTTGATTGTCTTGGATGAATCGTTGTTGGTAATTCCTTTTTTTTCCCTGGTTCTTTCCTGAAGTATCTGATGAATTAAGCATTTGAGCTTTCACGTTGCGATAAAATCATTTCTTTTCTGAATCATTCTGATGACCTAATTTTTTGTTTCTAGAACAATGGAGTTCGAGTAATATTTGGTTAAATTTCTAGGTTGTTAGGGCATTTCATCAACACCTTTATCTTTATATCTGGATGGGTATTTCTACTCTCTTGTCGTCAACTTTTTTAGGTTGTCCTGTCACAAATATGCATAGATTTGGCACTCGCGGGTTTTAGCTTTATCTCTCAGGTATAGAGTATAAATGGGTGTGTTCGTTCGTATGAATCTAATGTGTTGACTCACTTAGAAGTAGGGGTGTTGGAGTTGACTGGAATTGTGGAAGTCTTAGAGCAATATAATGATCTGAGCCTTACACTATATGCACTTGGGGAGGCTTCAAGATTTGATCTTTTTCAAGGTAGGCTCTGTTTGGTCATACTAATACATTATATATAATTTAACCTCGTTTTCTCGTGTTTTGGAGTTTGATTCTCTATGTATTTTTCTTTGGGTCAATGTCCAACACGTTATAACATTTCACAAGAATGAAGCTATATCTCGTAGGCAGTATTGATGTGTGGTCAACAAGTTGGAAACACATGTAGCCACATCCACTTTGGTAGTCAATGATTTACCATAGCTATTCTGTGATGATGCATGTGTTTTACATGCTTCTAGCAGTGAGCCATTCTTAATGGTTTATCTTAAACTTTTTGCAACTTTTCTTACTTCCACAGCTGTTCAACGCAATTCCTCAAAGTAAAACTTGACGCCAAAAATGGTGGTGATAGAACCAGAAGAGACTACACCTGAAACTCTTGTGAAACAAAAGGAGTCAACATCCAATATGGAATCAGATGCAGCAACCAGTAACACAGTCGCTCCTAATATCATTACAAAAAATGGGAATGATTCTGATGGTTTTGAAACTGCTAGCGAGCATGACGTCAGTGACAATGAAGAAAAAACTCGTGAAGAAACTGATAGAACAACTGAGGATCATGATCATCACAAACAGCAATGCAAAGAAGAAGAAGATAAAGATGCTTTGAACGATGATGAGGAAAGAAAGCAGGTCTTTTCTCGATAAGAATGTCATAGTTTTCTTAAATTCTTATGCACTTTACTAGGATAAAAAGGAGTTATAGTCTAGGCTTCCAAATCAGATAATTGATTGCATTTCTTTAGACAATTAATTTATTGGTGTGAATTAGGGGCGGATCCAAAAAAATTTTTAAGTGGGGGCAAAATTTTAATAGGAACAAAATTTTATTTTTCATGGGGACAAGATTTTAATAGGAGCATAATTTTATTTTTTTATGGGGGCAAAACTTAAAATAATAACTTTTTTAGAGGGAATTTGTTGGGGGCACTTGCCCCCGTTGTGGATCCGCCACTGTTCTCAGGTGTGAAATAATTCTACACTCTTCTGAGAGGACCTAATTTTATTCACCTTTTTTGCAACAGCAAGCTTTAGAGCAAGCTAATAATGCGAAACTGGAGGGTAATAAATTGTTTGGAGAAGGGAAGTATGAGGAATCATTGTTAAGGTATGAGATTGCTTTACAAGTTGCACCAGAAATGACCTCATCTGTGGAGCTGCGCTCCATTTGCCATGCAAACCGCGCTGTGTGCTTCATGAAACTGGTATGCCTTTATTCGGAACTACTGATTGGATTTTGCAAGATGATCATCTGCATCGTCTTGTAGTCAAAAAAGTGTAACATGTAACTCAGACATTTTATTCATATGCAAATTAGAGATTGTGAATCTAGTGGCTGCTGATTTCTTGGTGTTGTCTTCAACTATTGACATGCACAATTCTTAAGTTGGGTTTAGTATGCAAGCCTAATAATCTTGTTTTTCAAATAAAAAAATAGAGGGCCAACTGGTGCTAGTCATTAGTAATTTTTTGAGCTTTTTTCTTATGGTAAGTTGATTATCATGCATCTACAGAGTTTGTTTTTGAGCTCTCTCAAATGTTCATTTATAGTTGTTGATAGTAGTAATATACCCTTTTATAAATGTCAGGGAAAGTATGAGGACACAATCAGAGATTGCACAAAGGCACTAGAATTAAATCCCTCCTACATGAAAGCTTTGCTTAGAAGAGGAGAGGCTCATGAAAAGCTTGAGCACTTTGAGGAGGCTATTAATGGTTAGTTGGTTTAGATAGTTCCCTAACATTGTTACATATTAAGATGGAGTCTTTTCTATATCTCAAATTACTTACATTGGATGATAATAGTTTTAGTAGTAATCCCTTTTCTATGACATGGATTGTTCAGTGTTGTATTTTTCTGTGTGTACAATGCCTATTTGCATATAATTGACATTCTGACTATATTACTAACCAGGGGCCATTTGGAACAGGGCTTGGTGCAGTCAATGTTACTCTTAAATTAGAAAATTAGAGATTACTTTCATAATGATTGTATCTATTCTATTTAGGATGCATTTTTGTAGAAATTTTAGTTGAGGTCAACTTCATATTTTTAGCTTGTTAGATAAAGCCCCAAATTTCTTATATACTTTGCAACTCTTTGACTATTAAATTTTGTTCTCTTCTTAGGTTTTCTCATCTTTGTTCCCTCTTTCTTTCTTTTTTCTCTCAGTTGCCCCTTTTATCACCTTCTTTGAACTGTCTTACTGAGACATTATACTCTTTCCCTCCCTTGCCCGCAAAGCTAAATCAATGAATAATCTGCTAATTCTACACTTGCAGATATGAAAAAGATTCTGGAACTGGAACCATCAAATGACCAGGCTAATAAGTCCATTCGCCGTTTGGAACCATTAGCTGCAGAAAAGCGGGAAAAGATGAAAGAGGAAATGATTGGTAAGCTGAATGATTAATTCTATTTGTGTCCTTCAGTTAGTTTGTTTCCTTAAAGAAAAGGTGCAAATAGTCTCTTCTTTTTGTTTGATAGACGAGTAACTTTTGATTGCATTATACTTGGTTATTCTGCTTACATTTCTGTTTAGAAGTGTCATTACCATATTGCCCTTGTAATAGTCTGTAATTTTTCCTTGCCAATGGACATTGCTCCTGCCACGTTGCAAAGCTCAGTTTTGCAACAAATTAGACTTCCTAAGGCTTGTCTGAAGAGACATGTATGATACTATTGGCTGGAATTGGGTAGTTTGTGTGCTTTTCAATCACGAGATGAAGTTTGTGATACTTTCAGTAATTTGTGAATAATTAGTGATTTATATAATCATTACCCCTTTCCTTTTCGTCTGTCACTTACAATTTCTGTTATCTTTAACACAATGATTCAACTTTGATGTCATTAGAACCATGAGGTTTTTGTCTTTCTTCTAACATTTCCCCAGGGGTGGATGTGAGGGTGTGCATTTGGGGTTCGGATTGGAGTGATAAGGGAAGGGTTTTATTTCTGAAGTGATGTAGTACAAGAGGCTTAGCTCCTACTATCATCGGACTGACGGTTTTTAGATAGTAACCGGCAGAGTTAAGTGCTTATGTGCTATTTAGTGATGACACTGATTAGGGCATTTGGTCACAGCATTGATGGACCCTGTGTGCTCCAAGTTTCAACAATCTGTCAATTTCTTCTGATTTTGTGTGTACGAATAACTTTATCTTTTACCAATGTGATTCTCTCTTTTTGAGCAGGGAAGTTGAAAGAGATGGGGAACTCTATACTGGGACGGTTTGGGATGAGTGTTGATAACTTCAAAGCTGTTAAAGATCCAAATACTGGTTCGTATTCCATTTCATTCCAACGTTAAGTTGGTTAAACTTCACCATCTTCGTCGCTTCTTCAGCTTAGGAAGCCTCGAAAAGTTGACAAAGATGATGACCGTGATGATGTTTGTCAGTGCCGGAAAATATTTATAGAGCCAACAATATAACAACGCTAGCCTCATTCCATTGGCAGGATCCGTAAGTAACAAATATGTTGTTAGATTGATGATGTCCTTTTCAAGGTTTAATCTTGGCTGATGGGGCCAGAATGTTTTATACTCTTTATTTAAATGCCGTTGGTCATCTTGTTTCATTTCATAACATGACCTTATCTGTATATCATAGCTCAATGGCTTGAAGAGTGGTATGATTTGTGGTCTTGATTCGGTGTTTCTTGCAATGTTGTTGATGCTTCTTCGGCTTGTTTTATGTTTTACTAATCTGGTCTCAGAATCTCTTAATTGCCAGCCGTAGATTGGGCCCATCCAAGCCCAAGTCCAGCCCTAAGTCATATTATGCCTAAGGCTCTCTGCCCAAACCTGAGGCCTGATCGAACTTAGGATAAGCTCGATTAAATATTTTTAAATTTTTAAAGTTAAATTAGGCCTAAGACTCTTCGGGTTTAGGTTAAGCTCGATGAAATATTTTTTAGTTTTTAAAAAATTAGAACACAATGTTATTTTCATTAATTTTGGTTTGAATAAAAGTTCAAGTTTCGCTGAAGTTTGGTCAATTAGGATCAAGATCGTCTGAATTTGAAGCCTGCTTGAGTTTGAGTTAAGTTCAATTAAATATATTTTAATTTTAAAATTAAATTTCATGATTTGGATCAAATTTTAGTTTGAATAAAAGTTCGAGTCGGACTCAAATTTGGTTAATTTGGATCAAAATTATTGATTTCGGGCTAAACTAAATAGGGCAAATCTTATCATTCCTAATGACAGTTATGTGACAACATACTTAAGCTAAAGAAGATACATATCAAAATTCTTAAAACAATTACTTGAATGAGCTTCGACGGTACTATTTTTTATATCAATAATAAAAACTACGTATCAATTAATTTTAGCATTTTTACAACTATTTATTTTATTTCCAAGTTTGTTTTTTTTTTTACTATCAATTTGCTTGTTTATGTTCAATGATTGAAAATTAATAATGTGGTAATATTTAAAGTAAAAATGTAATGAGGAAAGCTCAAATTATAAATAAAATTAATTTATACAATTTAAATTAAAGAAAATATATAAAAATCAAATAAAGTATATTAAAACGAATTTTTTATAAACAAAAATTATCAAACCACCAAATTTAATTTAATTTTATGTCTTATTATTTTAAAGAAGATGAGAATTGGATATTAGTTATTTATTTGTAATCATAAGGGCACAATTTTAAGTCATTGAAATAATTTTTTTATAAAAATATAAAATGAAGTACGGGAACTAAGGGTTAGAGCACCTTGTTATCGTTAGGTGTTTCAATCTTGCGTTACTTAATTTTGTTCGCAAATTTATATAAATTTCATATAAATATGTGGAAGAGATTTAATGAAATAAGTTAGGAACTGATTAATTGGAATAAAGTATCTGATCCGATTAGGGATGGCAATGGGTAGGGTTCGGTTCGGGTTTTATTCTACCAACATCCATATCTATTTTTTATGACTCAATCCACATCTATATCTATATCCATATCCATCGGTTTTTGCGATTTACTACCCATATCTAAATCTATTGAGTTGTTCGGGTTTTTAGATATACATCGGGTTGTATAGCACATAAAAATATAACTTTTAAATAGAAAATATAAAGAACTGATTTTTACGAACGCTCCAAAACAAAATTACTTTAATAATAATAAGTCAAGATTTTGATTTGTATGTATTAAAAACCCATAAAATTGGAATAATAAAAATCATAATGTCTAGTACAAAGACAACATACATTTTTCACAATTTAGAACTGGAACA